>JAUMHN010041515.1:0-28419 GCA_032360265.1 Heliamphora ciliata | reverse complement strand
TGTGGCTTATGTGGAATGACTTCGAAATTGAATGCAACATTCTCCAAACTCACCAAGAAAGGATCCAAGCATTTGTACGTGTTCCTGTAGAACCTCCAAGAGAATAAATCAAAGAAAGCTCCATTTTGTAATCGCGTCTCCATAAAGATATAAAATATGCAAGGTTTCAAAAACAAATCGCCGCAATAAAATATGCATACACACATTCATGAATGCATGTATGCAGGGGGCATTAATGTGGGTATCTAGTTAACCTTGTCTCTAGACAAGTAGGCTAATCTCCTCGCCTCCGGACAAGTAAGCCGCCGGGCCAGTCTCCATACAGGCCGTCAGGCCAATCTCTTCGCCTCCGGGCAAGCAGGCCGCTGGCTAGTCTCCAAGTAGAACGCGAGCCAATGTCCTCGCCTTAGGGCAAGTAGGCCGCGGGCCAATCTCCAAGTAGGCCGTCGGGCCAACCCCCTTTCAGGCAAGTGGCCCCTGTCGAACAAGTGAGCAAGCCCACGACCTATGCCATATGCAATATTAACCTGGTCCTAAGTTGGGAACATGACCTAAGCACCTCCTCACTCAGGAACAAAGGAGGTACGTGGTTTGGAAGCTAGAACTCTAGGATTTGTCAATGGAGTGGCATCCAAGTACCTCCATATGACCGGTCATAGAAAAAGAGACACTTGACCAAGACACAGAGCTCCTTCAGGCTTGTAGCTGGCATCTGGCAGACCAAACCTACAAACATTGTGCTACGCCGTATGATACCCACTTCAGTATATCGTACGAGACACCAGATCCAGCAGATCATATCTGCAGAACCAATGGCAGGTGGGACACCCGTCGTCCTTAGTAATTTTGAAGATACAAATGTCCCTCCACACCGCCTATAAATGGGCACACTCCTTCCAGAGCATATCATCCTCAACCAAATCATTCAACTTCTCCATATCTCTGTTTGCTCTCCACTGCCACCCTCTCTCTCTCTCTAAGGCCGCCCTAAGTTCTCACCTCCTCCACCTCCAGCGTCCTCGGGCCACCATGGTGCACTCCATCTTCCTAAACTTCACTACTCCGGTCTACGCCGGAAACTACACCTACAGACCCTAAACATGTTCTCAATAGTTTGTTTCATGAACTTGTCTGTTTGCCTTCATCATGATTTACTTGTTTACATCATATGCATTGTCCTATAAATTACGTTTTGGTCTGATCCATTGCAATGGAGTACATAGGCAGCTCGATAGAAATTCAAATACGACTATATTTTTCTGCATGCTTGTATTTTGTTAGCCTAAGATCGATGACTTAGTCAAAAGGATTGTCACTGGAACTTTGACACTCACATGCATCATGAATTGTTGCAAGTTCTATCAAATAGAGACAACTATTGACACCCCAATTTGATCAAACCGTATCTTAAGCTTATCTGGGTATTCTCCAATAATGAAAAGATATGGGATTATACTAAAGGAAACATAGAGTATTACTTAATCGAATTCTATCATACTTAAGATTTTTTATCAAATTAGAACTCAAGATGGAGCACAAATTTTCTTTAATTATATTAAATTCTCGTATCAATTTGTCAACGATTTCTGCTTATACATATGAAAAGCTTCAGCAAAATACATTTGTTTGTGTTGCTTGTACACTATCAAACGCAACTACTCTAAAAATGGCCACATACAAATATCAGATACGTATTGGATACCAATTCGAGCCCGATACATGGGGATATATATCAAATACGCTAGAGAAATATCCAAAAATATTTTGTTTTTCAATTTTGGACACGTTTTGGATATGCATAAGATACGAAGAGATACACACAGGATAGCTTTGGATAGAGATTAAATACTTTTCGGATAAATTTTAACTTTTTTTAAAAATTGTTTTTTATTTAGTTAATATTTTGATTTTATTGTTATGAATGCACTACTATCTAGATATTTTTTTCTATGCTAACAGGAATTCTTTTTTTATTTATTACTTATTAAGCTATTCTTGACTTGAGTAGCTATTGAATATTTCGAAATAACAAAAAAATGAATTAACTCTTACTTTTAATTTAGTTTTAGATAATATAATACTAGAAATTATAAAAAGTATAATTTTTACAAACGTTTCTTAACCGTATCCGTATTATACTTTTTTTTTTATTTTATCATATCTCCATATACGTGTCGTATCATATCAGTATCTTGTATCCGTTCTTCCTGGCTTGTACATCGCCAAAATATGGATATTGTTTTAAGGATCAGGAAGTGCATGGAGTTTGTGGCAAGGCAAAAAGGATGTCAGAATGGAGACCGAAAATTGTTGCTTACATGAAATATGTGAATAAAATAATCACCCCACATACCAGTTTGATTTGACCCAATTCTGGTTGTTAGTGAAGGGTGGATTCATATATGCAAAAAGATTAGAGAAGCACACAACAGAATGCTATTGGTAGCATTCCCTCAATTTATTAGATAAAAACATAAATAAAGAACTTCCTTGAAATTAATATATACTATGTATGCACTTCCAAGAAAACCAGAAAATTCTAAAGCATGCAACAAATGCCCCCCCTCTCTCTCTCTCTCTCTCTCTCTCCATATATATATTATATATATTCCTTCCCGGGGGGGTGGGGGGTGTCAAAACATGTTGTTTAATTGACGCAGTAACAGATTAATAGCAGTATCTACGTTCATCAAGAAACAGAAACAAATTTATATTTATCCTTATATTCATTCATAACTGTACTTGCATAAATGAATCGTCTACCAGAAATCCTAAACTATTTGATGGCCAAAACATCACCTCAATTATCCAGGCAAAGGGATCTCTTCCTCCCGTTCAAGAGTTTCAAGTAATTTTTAAAACTGAGGATGAAAAATGGTGATAAACATGGAGTTATCACGGAGAGCCTGTTGTGTCCCCTTTCACACTAGCAACTCACTCTTCAGGCAAACCTACCAATAATCACGAGAGTTCAAGAACCCATGTTTTGACCCTTTTAAGCATTTTCACAAAGGGTTTGCCATGAGTCCTTAGTGATAATAGTGGTAAGTGGTGCCATGATTTATGGCTAGGGTTTGACTTAGTATAAGAAAGAAGGTGAGAGATAGAGAGAGAGACCCTACAAGCACTGTTAATTGAATGTCGCTAGGATGAAGAAGATTGTTAGACTTAACAGGAAAGGCGGGGGATTTGCAGGACACAGAAAAAGAAAAAACAAGGGATTTCAAAATTTCCATAATGCCCTAATGAATATAATTGTTCATCAATGTTACAACTCTTTTGTTGATAGATTCTGAAGAGGCGTAGGCGATTAATATGATCAGAAATTCACTGGAGGCAGAGGAGATGAGATTTAAGGACTGCTAAAACAGGAATAGGTGGTAGTACTCTGGGATGAAGATGAACTAGGGGACCAAACGGTTGACTCTTCATTAACAGAGGCTCCCTTTATATAATAAGGGTGAACCGAGGGAGAGGCCACTACTGTTTGGGACACATGGCACAATTCTTTTAGTTCGACATGTCCGTATAACACTTCTCAGAGACCATATCCTTTGGCGTCAGTATTAGGTGCGATAAGTCGCCATCACCTATGATATAAGTCTTGAAAGTGTTGGTCCATGATCAACGTTCCTTTTGTCTTAGGAGCGGAGGGTGGAGGATTTCCCATCCGAAAATGGTACAACCAAGCGGCCTTGACGATTCCCGAGCTTCCAAACCGCTTGCCTAACTGGTGATCTCGATTAATAGTGCGTCCTTCTCCCAACCTAGGTTTCGAGGAGTGTTCAACAATAATTAAACTAGGAAGATGCCATATGAATAGGCCAATTGGTCCACGGGTGCCGTAGGGAGCGAGGGCGATCCAAATAGACTACCGCACGGACGGCTGACATGGGTACTTCCACAACGGTGCTTCACATGTGATGGTTTACTGGTAATCATATCACATGGCAATGGTTGAACCTTGCTCAATAAGTGTACCACAAAGGCAGTTGGAGATAGTATCTACATCCATCAACTTTTAAGATTAGTATTTAGTAATTTGAAATTATCATATAACTATGCGTTAAACTTTCACATTATTCATGAAATGCAATATTACACATTCTAAACACCATGTTATCCTAAAAAAATAGAAGTGCATTGAGTAACACGAACATTTCTCTGTATCACCATGTCCATAGACATGAGAATGAGATAAATCCGACACTTAAACATGCATCCACACCTATCACTCCTACCCATTTCAGTGCAACATAAGTTTTTGTATATCTTTCAACTTCAAGAAATACCCTAAAAATGTCAAAAACTTTAAAAAGTCACCCTACTTGAGTTCATTAAAACCAAAGGCATCCACAGTAGAAGTAAATTTCACCATTCCTCCCTAAATCATCAAAAGGAACATAACTCCCAATTAAAGTTATCTCTGATGATTCTCTATGATGATACAGGAAGCTACTCAACAAATGACTACCACTAAAGAAAAATGTGCATTTTGTCAGCAACTGCTATCTCAAGGAATTATTGCACTATTCTGTACATATTACTATGCAAATTATATAAACTCTACCAACATACGCTAGAACCTCCCTAGAATTCCATTGGGTATAAGAGTAAAATCAATTCTTAAGATCTCACATCTACATCAAGGAATCCATACCATGGAAAAATCAATGACGCAAAGCATTGTTCCCAACACAAAATAACATCTCATTAAGCCAGATGATTTACAAGAAGTTTCAACTGAAAGGCTCTAAGGTGAAATACGTGTTTCCTTGCCTCCTTTGATTTGATTTCACCCTCCCTACCTTTTCTCAAAATGTTTCATTTGTACATGTAGAAACCTAAGAAAAGCTACTAATTACTCTAGAAACCCATCAAGCTAAGAAGCAGAGATACGGATACGGGATACACATACAATACGATATGGATACAGTGATACAACAAAATTAAAAAAAATAGGATACAGGTACGATTAGGATACGCTTGTAAAAAATTTATTTTTTATAATTTGTAGTATTGTATTATGTATAAAGCTAAACTAAAATCAAGGGTGAATTTATTTTGTTCTTACTCTGAAACGTTCAATAACTATCAAAATCAAGAATACTTAATAAGTAATAAATAAATAAAAATTCCCCTTAAACATAAAAAAAAAATCTAGATGACAGTACATTCATAACAATAAAACCAAAAGATTAACTAAATAAAAAAACTTGAAAAAAAAATAAAACATATCTAAAAAGTATCCCATCCGTATTCAAAATGTATCCCGTGTGTATCCCATGTATCTTGAGCGTATCCAAAACGTATTCGAAATTGAAAAAATAAAAAATTATTTTTAAATACTTCTCAGGCTTATTCGATACGTATCCCCGCGTATCGAGAACGTATCGGTATCCAATACATATCCAATACTTGTACGGCATCATTTTTTGAGTATCCGTACTTCATAGCTGTCAAGTAAGCATATGAAAGAAGGCACCATTAGGAACAGTCCTTGTCAGTCTGTTGTTTTAGTACAGGAGTTAAAGCTGATTTCCATGATTTCTTTTCGGACCACAATTCTTTCTTTCTTTCTCTTCATAAATTGTTCAACTTAAGCTGCCTTCTCAACCTTACGAGCAATCAGTTGCTTCACTTAGCCACAAATGGGCCTCTAGTTTTCATATGGTGAACCTTGGATATGTGCTGCATATCTAGTCTCATCTTAGTTAGAATGCCAGAAACAACCACAAATCATTGTCAACTATTTTTGCCTCACCCCACAAATTTTGGTGTGATGTCAGTGTAACATCTACAGTGTAACATCTACAATTAACCAGCCAATCTTTGCGCACAGATCACTTGAGCAAATGCTAGAAACAGTTACCATCTCATGTTTGACAGCTCCAATGCCTTTTGCTTCCAAAATACACTTCCTCCTGTACTCCTGCATTAAGGAGAACCTTCTGTTACACTCCAAAGGCCACGCCCTCCTTCTACTCCTCTACACTTTTTCCCCCTTTCAACCCCGATAAAATACCAACCACTTCCTTCTCAAAAATCCACTCTACTCCAAAAGAGTAACAAAACAAACCGCCACAACTCTCTTCCAAACTCAGAGTGATTAAGAAGATAAAAACAAGCTCTCCCATAACAATAAACTCTCCCTACTTACACAAACAACACGAATTTGCTAACACCTACCCCCTTAGAATTACATTATCAATGGTAAGAATCTTACCATGCCCAGCAGTCCCACCAAAGAATGCCACTTTCGAAGCAGTTTTTACCTTCCAAAAACTACTCCATGGAAAAGAGACCCTTCTACTCCCCAGCAAGAAACTGTAAAAAGCTAATGGTTCCCTCTCCACTTAAATGCATCTACTCCACCTCAATGACCATATATGGCTTTGTTTAGCTTGTGGCTTCAAGCCACCTTCATCGTTTTTTTGCTTAAAATTCTAAAAGAATTGCACCCCCCACCCCCAAAAAAAAATAAAAAATGAAAAAAATGAAGCAAAAAGCACATCTTAAATCCGGGTTGCCAGGCAAACTCTATGCAAGATAGTACAAAGCTTTTCATGGTTAAATAATAGTACAAGAATTTGAAATAGTTATTGTTTAGCAAACTGTGTCAAGACTAGACTATTCCTATTCCGTCACCTCCATCCTTTTTAATATTCCTTTATTATACACCATCCATTAAACCCAACAACTTGGTAACATATACATTGTTCCATTATTTTACACTGTCCATTTGCAGTAACAAACTCTGTACTAACTTGCTAAACATAATAGTCAGTGTCAAACATGTTGCTAGACAACAACTATTTCTGAGTTTTTGTGTTCAATGACAATTAAAGAATAAACTCATGCAAGAAGATTCAAAAGTAATCTGAGAGTGACAACTCAATGGTACCAGGTCACCGGTGATGCCTGTTCAAAATTCAGATTTTCTGTCTTCTTCATATCCTCTGCCCCTTCTCTATTTTCCTCCTTAAGCTTGCCAACTATCAAAGGAAGGCCGGTTCAAATTTGTAATTTCGATAGGCCAAAAAGCTTTTAATTAACTGAACATTATCACCTTAAAAGTCGTTATTTCCTACCTTAACTCTATCTAAAAACCCTTAGGTAACTTAAGGCTTCCGATTCAGTCATCCTAGCATCCAAAACACACAAGCCTATTGTTAGTTGAATGATCTTCACCGGCTCCAAATAGTCCCTTATAGCATTTCCAAAGAGTGGACACTCAACAAAAACTCTTCCAAAAAGCGCTCAACACCAAAATCACTGTCATTCTAAATACCCAAAAACCTGAACTCAAAATCTAGGAACCTTCCAATTTAAACCAATCCAATTGCATGCCCCTTTTCTTCTACTTTTCAAAACCTTATTCCCAAAAATCAATCATAACAACCCCCCTCTCCCTCACCTAAACTAAGATACGGAAAAGAGGTGGTTTTAATAGAACTCGGTTAAGTACGTTTTGAGCATAAGAATAGGGTTGCCTGATATAATCACAAAGACATAAACCTAATACCGCACAAGCAAGAACTGCTGTCTGAAACCAAAACAGCAACACAAAAATGAGAATTAATCATTTGTTTCACGAAACATCTAAGCTATCCAAAACGTACCAATTACGCCCAAGGACCTCTTCAGCTCGATAACCTGTGAAGATCTCAAACACGGAGTTGACATATATAATCGGATGGTCGGGCTCTAAGGCGTCGGTGACGACGAACCCGCAGGGCGCCGGCTGGAGCAAACTGTCAACGGGAAACGGCAAGGGACCCCCGTCGTTCAAAAGGAACCCCTCTTCGTCGTCGTCGCCGCTCAGATCAGAATTGCTGTCCCACTCCATGAGCTCGTACCAGAAGTTTCCCTTCAACCCATCACCTCCAATTCAGAGCGAAGCAACACAGAGAGGAGAAAGCAGAAGTCAAGACTTTGTGAAGTTGATAGAAAGCAGAAATAGGCCTAGTATCTCCACAGCAAATCAACACAAGCCTCAGCTAGTAAGAGAGAGAAGGTTAGACAGAAAGAGGGGTTAGATTTTTCCTTTTGGTGGTGTTTTGTCTTGTGATACGGGGAAGACGGAGAAGGGTGGTGAGAAAAACGAGTGGTAGAGGAAGCTCGCCTAGTTAACAGGCCGACCAAGAGAGAGAAAAGTGATATATTTGGAGAGAGGGAGAGGGAGAGGGAGAGGGATTTTATTACATACCTGTTCAATGGGAAAAATCTACGGATTTGGTTTGGAGAACTAACACAAGGGCACCTAAATTGGGTGACGCTTGGGGCCAACGTGATCTTACCATCATTTTTCCGGGTGATTCTAAATGCCATCAATGAAATTTCTAAAATTCTATAATTTTCTTTAAACACAATCTTTAATGCCAAAAGTCAGCATTTATTTTAATTTTCTGTCCATACTCACCTACCACTATCTTTTTCTTCCACTTTTTGCCCATCAGTAGTCACTACCGGCCAATCCTTTCCCGCCTTCCATTGCCATCTTTGAAGCTTCCTCGCCCCTCTTCAACTCTCTTGGGTCATTTCTCTCTTTCTCGCATTATTTCTGAGTTCGATTTTGTTCGGCCAATTAGGGCCGAATAAACTTAATTAATTTGTTTAAAAATATTAAGTGGAACAAACTTAATTTGTTCAAAAGTATTCAGTATAACAAACTTAGAATTGTTCTTACCCATGTGATCAAATGTTCCGAAGTTGCATAATACAGTTACGTTTAGCCGGCCTTGTTATATGTTAGAACGTTTGGTCGAATACATTCAAACAAATAAAGTTCGTTCCATCAAATGTGCCGAAACAAATTATATTTGTTGCACTACATACTTCTGAACAAATTCAGTTTGTTTGATCCTAATGTTATTGTTGTATATTAAAAATCATTATTTTCAATTTTAGTATTTAATTTTATTTTTTAATGTCGTACATAGGTGTCTTTTATTCTACATAATATTTAATCTGATACGTAGAGTTCGATTTACACACAAAAGACCAGATTATCGGTTCTTATAGAATATAAGTTTTGGTTCACAATCTTAGATGGAATTGGATACACTATCGGTAGGATTGTAGCACAATATTTTAGTAGATCTGTCTTGATTACGGAAAACAGTAATTATTTCAACAATTATTCTAATTTATTGTATTAGTACACTTTGTGTGTATTGAACATGACCGCATTGAGATAATTAATTTTATACTGACTATATAAATTAATTTGCATCCCATGGTTATTATAAGTGTTTATACTCTTAATTCCGAAATAATTATTAAATACGTATATTTAATATTCGTTATTTTAATTTATTAAAGTTGCAAACTTTTACAGGTCAATAATCCCAGTGAGTTAGATAACAGCGTTAATTATATGGTGGATATTAATTATTGACAGAATCCACGTCCAGTAATCGAGATTGATGATACTCCTTTAAGGAAATTTATAAGTTTTGACCGAACCAAATCTTACAGGTGAATTTTATAATCCAGCAATCAAATAAGTTAAGTGAAAGGTCTTATGAATTTTTAAAGAAGCCAATTAAATATAATTCTCAGTAACTTAATTTAATCAACGGGTATCTGTAATTTTAACGAGAAGAGAATAAATAAGTATTTAATAATAGGAGCTCAAATATTTAGATTTTGAGAATATGGCTGAGAGTGCAATTATAATTATTTAGTGGAATGAATTATAATTTATGTTTTTATTAAATTACTTTTGGATTGAGATAAGATTTCATAATTGCATTAGGAGCCCATGTCTTATTTATTCCATAGGTCCCTATTGTAGCCTATTTATATGCAGTTATAAACCTTGAACTCATAATTCAGTCAGTTGGCTAAGAGGCTAGGGTTTTCACGTATTTGAAAACCTAAGTCTAGTCAACAAAGGTTCTAAAGAACACGAAGAACGTAGCCAACACTACAATCGTGTTCTTGCATTCAGAAATACAGCAAAAGGCTTGTTTGGGAGATTTGACTTCTAGTAAAAAATCGTGACAGTTTGTTGACTAAAATTTTTGGTAACAAACAAAATCAATCCAACCAGTCTTCAACAAGTATAATCCTAAACTAACTTTGGGAGTTATATCGAGTTTTATTTTTGATTGTTTGATATCAAAAAATTTTAATCTGGAGCTTGTTTCAGCACTTGCTTGTCTGGATTATTTTTTGATTAAAATCATATACATAATCTTAGGATCTTAGTAGTTTGTCCCAACAATTGGTATCAAAACCGTCTTTAATTATGTATATGATTTAAATTTGGGGTTCAAGGGAATTTGAATTGTGCTAACTTTGTTTTGTAGACAATCTAATCCTGCCGTTAATGGTCATTAATTTTGTATGTTTGATTGCATGATTTTAATGATTTTTAATTTAATTATTGGTTTTTTCACTAAAGTTTGGTCGTGGTAGATGATTGTGAACTTTTCGAAGACATAAAAATTATGTAATCTTCTTCCTCTATTGTCACATCCCGCTCCTGCAAGGGACTCGACCTATGTAATGAGGCATGATTCCGCCACGACTCAACGATCTCAAGAAAAGATGATGCTTAAAATTGTTAAGAAAATGAAAATTTTCATACTACTCTGCTAGAAAACCAACACATCCTTTAAACTAAAAGTCCATAGTACTCAATATTGCTACCTCATAGGTATCAACCATACAAAAGATACACGACAAAAATGACATCTGACTTCAGCTTCGAATCTAGATGACGCCTATAGTGGACCAACCTCTAGTCATCTTTGTTATCTACAATCACAAAAGTTATAGGAGAGCGCACTTAGCATTACAATGAACATGAAGAAAAAAAAGCAAAACAATTACTTTAAGAACACACATTAAAGTATCAAAAAGACTGTCCATCATGCTTACTAAAAGGGTAGTGAAGACACTGCATTCATTTCGTCACAAGTAAAAGACTCATAAATCATAGAAAACTTCTTTGTTCCTCAGGAATATAAGTAAGGCATTACAACAACTATCCTAAATTACTTTAGAATGGTGATGTCAAGCTGAACAACCACCATACTTTGACAATTCCCATAACAGATGCTTAACAAAATTCCAACCCGTCTCACGTTCTCCTTACATAATAAGACTCGGTAGTCACCATGCACTTAGGAGTAGTTCAAGGCAACACATAAGTATAATCAAGTCGGCTCACATAGAGCCAACACATAATAATGATTAAACAAGCTCACACAGATCAATCATTTAGTAATGATTTGGACTAGCTCACACATAACAAAACATTTAATATTGACTGAACTAGCTCACACAGAACAAAAAATTTAATATAGACTAAACTAGCTCACACAAAGGGAATAATTAAACTAGCTCACATAGAGCAAATACTTAAACCAGCTCGCACAGAGTAAACAAGGAAACAAGCCCACACAGAGTGAACATTTGAACTACCTCACATAGAGCGAACGCTTAATAGCGATTAAACTAGCTTTAACCGAGCAAACATTTAACACTTTAGACATAAAAGCAATTCCTTAAGCTTATCCATCTATCACACACATCATTCTTTCATTGATATATATCTAATACTTTCGAATACTTAACATGCTTGTCATGTAAAAGTCCCATGATATCATTAGTCACAACTCATGATTTCAAACGAGAATATAGAACATTTTAGAGCAATATTACACAATCATGGTTCAAGACAATAGTTAAGAGCTCTCACCTTATTTTAAGTGTGCGATCACCAAGCCTTCTTTAATGGGCCAAGACTCAAGCCTCGGGTGGCAAAGCCCCTGAGCCTAGCAAGCAACCACAAAATAATCGTAAACGTGTGATTCTACCCCTTTAGAACGTGAAGCACTAAAATGATTCCAACCGTTGAATATTTTTCATGGTTTTAGGGACCATGGTTACTTCCTTTTTTGGTCTAAGAGACACTACGCACTCGCTTAAGCCTTTGCTTGTTTAAGGATTTAACTTAACCATTTATTAATCACTCCTAACCATTTATTTTTAAAGAATAGCAGCATTTTGAGGCACTTAGACTTTGAGTTAGGTTCTGATTTTTTATCCCAATTTAGATAAAAATATTCTCTATAACTTTTATATTTAACACCAAGGCCAAATCCCAAAGCAAGCAGGTGAATTAGTTCACACAAGCGAAAACGGTTTAGCACTTACATAGAATATTTTTAAAAAAAATGTCTCAGTTGGTCTCGATTTTGGGATATTAAAATAGGCCCTACATGTCTGATTTTTTGATATGTTTTAGTTTAATATGTCCCATACAAGTCTTATGAATAGTGCTCAGGATAGTTGTTTGAAACAAGTTAAAGAAATAAGCCATTTTGTAAAATAGGTTCAGTCAGTCATAAAACACACAGTAGAACCTGTTTTCAACAGAGGGTTCAAATAAAGTTTGGGGGATCATCCAGGGGTTGTTGGGTCTGATTTTGGGACAGTAACTAGATTAATATGTTACCTACACTTTTCATGAAAATCACTTTTGGAGTAGATCCCTAAAAATATAGATTTTTGGTTGCACAAAAATATGTGACAGAAGGTTTTGTTATTCACAGATCCACAATAGTGACTTTCAGATGTGTTTTTACCTATCCAATCTCAATATTCAAGACTCATTTTTGGTGGACAACAAGATATACATGTTAGCTACAACTTTCATGTTTTTACCTAAGCTCAGATCGCTTTTTAAATTAGGATTTTTAGGTTTACAATATTGACTGGTCTAAAACTGACACACTTTAGCAAAAAGGTAATATCTCAAGTTTTGCTCACTCAAATCCGTTCAAACAAATTTTGAATGAAAGATAACATTAATATCTAGGTCTGAATATAAAGAAAACACTCAGATCATATTTCTTTATTTAGTTATGATGTTTCAGAATTCAGGACAGTGAGCTCTAAATGCTCAAAATCCAGGCCTTCAAGTGTCTTAGCCACCTAACATGTTGTGTGTTAAGATTTGGTCCATTTTCTTTGCATGCATGTGTTATATACTTATATATCAATATTCCAGAACTCATATAAGTTGTAAAACCCATGGAAAAACTCATACACACTCAACCACACACCACTCATACTAAACAGCCCCCAAAACTCACCATGACGTCTTTATTTTTGAGTTTTGATTCTTGATCTTGGATTGGTGTTTGAGAATGGTGGCAGAGATGTTTGAGATGTGTAAAATCAGAGGTACTTGAGACTCTCATACCTTGTTGAAGATTACTTCTTGGTGGTTGAAGATTTTGGACTTTAGCTTTAATGCTCCAAGCTTCCTTTTCTTTCTTCTTTTTTTCTCCTTTTTCTCTCTCCCTCTCTCCTCTCTCCTCTCTTATGGCTGAATTCAAGAGAAAGAATAGTTGGGTTTGGGTTCTTTTTTATAGATAAAGTGAGTGGGTGAAGCTTATTAAGGAAGCTTTGTTGAACTTGGGTTAGTTTGCTTAACCTAGGTTCTTTAAACTAACTTGGGTTTAGGAGACTTGGCCACCAAGTTGGGCACAAATCCCTAGGGTGGTCGACACTTGAGTGCTCTCTCTCTCTCTCTCTCTCTCTTAAATAAATAATTCTCTTTATTTAATTGTAGGAGAAATTTGGGTATTTTCTCATAAGTTTGTTTTCTAGACTTTTTAGACATAACTCTTATTTTAAATGACATGGACTTATAAATTTGTATTCTTAATCTCAATATTAGGATTTTAATATATATCTATGTACGGGTCTCACTCCTTCCCAGGTCTCGGGCTCAAGTAGGTTAAACGGTTGGGTTGGCTCTTCTTGTCGAAATTAGGTTCGAAATTTCGTTCGTTTTGAAACGTACTTTCTTTTTTATTCGTATTTTGAATATGGATTATTACATGTATAATCGAATTATGAACTCTTTGGAGGCATATGATTGATGTTTAAGTTTTTTGATTCAAAGAATGAAGAACAAGGAAGAACTGGTCAAAAAACACAGTAGCAGTGGCTAGAGGCTCGGTGACGACGCGACAACGCGCGAGGCAGCGCGCAATGCACAATGCAACCAGCGCGCGGCGGCACAGGCCGGCACGGCGGGGCAAGGTGCGGCGACACAATGCAGAGTGCAACCAACACAAATGGCGCGGTGACATAGATGGGCACGACGGGACAAAGCAAGGTGGCCTGCGGTGGTGGCGACTAAGTACGATGGTAGCGGTGGCTTATAGTGGCTGTGTGTCACAAGAATTCTATTGGCTATAGTATTGTGACTGTAGAGTTCTGGTTCTGACAAGATTAGAAGCCTTTTGGATGAACATGAACTTTTTTGGCTTAAGAGTTTTAGGTAGACTATAAAACTAGGATATTATGCATTTATTTATTTAAATGCGTATATGGTTTTATTCGGTTTATGCTTTCTGTTCAAGTTTGATTAATTCGATTATTCAAAATTATTTTTTTGGTAACAGAAAATAAAATATTTTTTAAATTAATTAATTAATTAATTTTGTTAAAAAAATTTAGAATTTTATTTTATTATTTAAAAACACATTTAAGATAGATTTTTTTAAAATTTGAAATCTTGAAAAACGTGCCAATTAATTTCAAAATTTTAAATTAATTAAAAAGAGTTTAATTTAAATAAATTATTTTTTTGAAATATGTGTACCAAAAAACAAAATTAAAATTCTTAAATTTTATTTAATTTTTTAAAAAAATGAACAGAATTTAAAAATTTTATTTATTACACATATAATACGTAGAGATGGTTAAAAGCGGAATCTTTTGTAATGTGTGGTTTTCACAAATTATAAATTTATTAAAGTTAAACAGTTTTTATAATGCTCAAAAATATTTTAAAAATTAAGTGGGTGAGGAAATTTATTCACAGATAAATCCTGCAATCTCCATTACTTGTTTGTAGATAATGTAATTAATTTAGTATGTTGGTTTTAGAGCTTTTCTCCCCATCGGACTAAAAAAAATATGGTATCACCAGTGTGAACCTTTTTTATGGATAATTTTGAATAATTGTTAGTGTGAATTATTTATATATCTAAAGGGTTTATTACGAAGCGATTGATTCGAGATCAAATGATGATTTACACTTAACTGTAAATAATAGTATTCTCTCTATCTAAATCAGTACTATTATTTATAAGACCGAAACTATCTCAGATATTTAATTTTACTTGGCATGATCTGTTGCCTAGATAATAAAATTAATAAGAATTGGCCTGTCTGGACAAATGCTGAATAGTAAACAACATTCCCATTGAGGCATGTTATTCACGGTGTACCAGACTATTAACGAATTTTTTTTTTAAAATGGTAGACAAAACCAATTTTAAAATAAATTTAAAATTTTTGCTCATCGTAATTAATGATTTTTAATTATATGACTCTCAAGATAAAATGGCGTTCAATCCACTCGCGACTATTCTCAAAGAAAATAAACTCACCGGTCTTAATTTTGCTGACTGAAAAAGAAATCTGGATATCATTTTAACTATCGAGGACTATAAGTTTTTGTTATCAGAGATCTTTTCACCAGTACCTGATGAGGAGACGACCGAATAGAAAACCCAGGCTTATCAGAAGTGGCAGAGGGCTGATCGGATGGTTCATTGTTACATTTTGGCTTGCATGTTAAATATATTATAGTATCAGCATCAGTTTATATCCAGTGCCTATAGCATGACTATGAACCTCAGAGAGATGTTTGAGGATCAAAATGGTGCTGTTAGGCCGGTGGCCATAAAATCATTGATGAATACAAAATATGATTGAAGGCACCCTAGTTAGGGGTCTTGTTTTAAAGATGATTAGTTTTCTGAATGAACAGGAGATCCTTGGAGCTGAGATTGACAAGAAAACTCAGATCGATATCATACTCCAGTTGTTGCCAAATAGCTTTAAGCAATTCTACCTAAATTGAAATATGAACAAACTCAATTTTTCTTTGGCAAAACTACAAGCAATTAAAGGTGTTCTTAGGAAGCCGGGTAGTGTCTTTGTTGCTGAGAAAGGTTCTTCATCTAAGCTGAAGTCGAGCACCAAAGACTAGGAGGAACCCTCCAACCCCTGAAGATACCTCAGTGGAAGTGGGACCACGTTACCATAGATTTTGTCTCTGGATTACCAAGGTCACCAACAGGACACAACTCTATCTGGGTAATCGTAGACCGCCTCACCAAATCAGCACATTTTCTACCAGTTCAAACTTTCAAAAAGCTGAAAACCTTAAGCCAAAAGTACATTCGGGAAATCGTACGTCTTCATGGAATTTCACTGTCTATCATGTCAAATTGAGATCCACGTTTCACCTCACGACTTTGGCAGAATTTACAAATCGCCTTAGGAATGGAGCTTTGCTTTAGCACCGCCTTTCACCCACAGAGTGATGGGCAATCTGAACATACAATTCAGACAATGGAAGACATGCTTCGAGCTGCGTCATGGACTTCAGAGGACACTGGGAGAAACACTTACCGTTGGTCGAGTTTGCTTACAATAATAGCTATCAATCTAGCATTGGCATGCCGCCATATAAAGCTCTCTACAGAAGACCATGCCGTTCACCAATTTATTGGACTGAAGCAGGAGAAAGCGCACTTCTTGGACCAGACCTAGTACAAGAGACTACTGAGAAGATCCGACTCATTCAACAACGAATAGCCACCGCATAGAGCCGACAAAAGAGCTATGCAGATCAACGACGAAGGCCGTTACGATTTGAAATTGGAGATCATGTATTCCAGAAGATTCAACCACGAAGAGGGGTCATACGCATTGGCCAAAAGGGGAAGCTAGCTCCAAGATATATTAGGCCGTTCGAGGTTCTAACCAAGGTTAGGGAAGTGGCATATCGTTTGGCTTTACCACCTTAACTCGCCAACATTCATAACGTCTTCCATGTGTCGATGCAGAGGAAGTATGAATTTGACTCTGCCCACACTTTGGACTGGAAGGAACCCATGTTGATGAAGATATCACATTCAAAGAACAACCGGTAAAGATTATCGATCAACGAGACAAGATTCTTAGAAGCAAAATCATACCGCTCGTTTGAGTCCTTTGGAAGTATAACGGGATTGAAGGATCCACATGGGAGCGGGAAGAATCTATGAGGACAAGTCATTCCCATTTGTTCGTAGATTGAGGTACGATATAAAATTTTGAGGAAAAAATTTGTTTTAGGGGGTAAATTGTAACAACTCGGCTCAAACTCTAATATTAGTGACGGATAGACAATGAGAACTTACGTCGCTACATGAATAGGAAAAACCCTAATTAACCTAAAACCCCAATTTGACTTGGAAACCCTAAAAAATCAAATACTCAGAGGCAAAGTCTTAATACTCAGAAAAATCTCGGGACAGTTTAAATTAAGTAAATAACATAAAATATAAATAAAAAATAAAAAATTCTCATAATTAGGGTAAAATGACTATTTTGCCTATAGTACAGCAAAAAATTCTAAAAATTTAAAATTTGACACATGGATATCCAAAATCAGATATTTATATACAATTAATTAATAAAAGACAAAATAAAAATAAAAATAACCAAATTACCCTTGCATGGCCGACCACCTAGGCAAAAATGCCCAAAAAAATATTTTTTGCATTTTTAAGCTTAAAAATGAGAAAAAAAAGTATATAAATTAAGTATTATTTTAACCTAATACGTTTTATATAAGTAATATACATAATAATATAATAATATAGGTCAACAAAAATAAGCAAATAGTTACTTAAAGTCTCTACATAATAAATAAGTCAAAAAGTCAATTTTTGTCAAACTAATTTAATTTAGCTTAAAAATATACATCTATTTAATTAATTACTATCAAAATTATAATAAATCATAGAAAGACTAAATTAACTATACACATATTAATATAATAGGTTTTAATAGATTTAGATACCAAAAAAATACATAAAATTAATATTTTATACATTTTTTTCACAAAATGGAGCCAAAACTCAATTTAAACCTTAATTTAATACAATAATTAGATTTTTCTGCCCCAAACCTGCCCATAGCCGAATTCCCAAGCTGCCAAAAATTAGATTTGTAAGTCTTAAAAAGACCACACCACCCCATGCAACCAATAGGAACCAAAAAAAATTTTAAATTTGAGATTATGTGCAATAATTATCCCTCTATTATAATTTTTGTATAAAAACATATCCAACACCCATTCTCCTTCATGCAATTCGGCTGAGAGAGAGACCACAAAAATTTTCTAAGTGTTTTCAAAGAAGAAGGAGAGAAGAAGAAAGAAGGAAGGAAGAAGAAGGAAGGAGGGTTCAAGGTGTGAGCATTGAAGCTAAGTTCATACTTCCAACAATCTTTTGAGTATCAAATAAGGTAAGTAAATCTCCTAAAATCTTATGATATTCTCCCATAAGATAGCTTTCAATCAATCTCTATAATCAACCCTAAAGATAAGAAACAAAGATTAACTAAAAAAAAGGCGTCGTAGGTGTGAATAGTGAACTGTTAGTGTAAGATTGAGCTTTACATGTGCTAGCATGTGTATATTTTTTAGTTTTATAACTTAAATATGTTCTGGAGTTTTGGTTTGTAAGAGTTTATGATATGCATACAAAGAAAATACATTAAAAATTATCATAAAATGAGCTAAGTCATCAAAACCCTAAATAACCTGATTTTCTGGATATGCGAACATTCTGCCACCAACTTTAAAATATCATAACTAATTGTAGAAAAATAATCTTAAAGTTATTTTCATGTTCAGACCTAGCTGTTTACGTGCTTGTTCATACAAAATTGGTTTGAAGTAATTTCGCTGGGTAAAACTCCAGATATGTTATTTTTACCAAAGAGTGTCAGATTTTGACCACTATGAGTTGCAAACCTAAAAATTCCATGTTAAAGTAAGAACCGAGCTTAGGTAAAAATATAAAACTTGTAGATAACACATTTATCTTACTATCCACCAAACATAAGCAAAAAATATGAAGTCTTGATTGGTCAAAAAACTTTTCAAAGTCACTATTGAGATTTAGTAATTGACAGAGCTCTTTGTCACACATTTTTGTGCGACCAAAACCCTAAGTTTGTAATAGCCAAATCCAAAAGTTGTAAGCATAAAAAATGTAACTAACATATTAAACTAAATACTGAGTACAAATTAGCCCAAAATACTCTCGGATGGTATCCAAAGGTTTTGAGCATTCGCTGTCAAAATCCTACTTTGTAGACCCTTTTAAGGCTGACTGAATCCTTTTTATAA
Organism: Heliamphora ciliata; assembly: GCA_032360265.1. Taxonomy (NCBI): domain Eukaryota; kingdom Viridiplantae; phylum Streptophyta; class Magnoliopsida; order Ericales; family Sarraceniaceae; genus Heliamphora; species Heliamphora ciliata. Next base: position 9,188 of record JAUMHN010041515.1, on the reverse strand, counting down.
ATTGGCCAAAATCACTAACCTTTTCCATACAACTTGGCCTAACACAAAATATGAAACTTGTAAGGAACACCTTAAACTAAAACCTCACAAAACATCAGACCTATAACCCTTGAATTGATGCCCCAAAATCGTGGCCAACAGAGGCCCAAATTCTGTGTTTTTCTCTGCAAAATGCTAAACGATTCACTTAAGTAAAATAAATGAACCCTTTGCCTTAAGATCTAACCTTAGTGTTAAATATGAAAGTTGTAGAAAATATTTTTACCTAATTGGTGTTTAAATTTCAGAAATTAAATTCATATCTAAGTATTTCAAAACACTGACGCAACTTTAAAACTAGCAATTAAACAATTACCTAAATTTGGCTAAGTGTACGAAATTGCGTGTTACTTTACGAAACTTAAATCTATGGACCTTATGTGAACTTGGTGAATAATTGGTGTATTAAAATGATAATTTTGATGAAATGAACCTATGCCGATAATTAGATCCTATGTCACATAAGTCGTGGTTTATGCTTCGCATGCATGTACTCTATACTTTAGTAGATTGTACCATACCGTACTTACATGCTATGCTACAATTGTATACGAGAAGCATATTGCATCTCATGAGCATTCTTACATTTTATCTTGAGTTATCGGAGTCCCTTTCGTACCTTTCACTTTGGGTTGGGTGACATGAAAATCATTCTTTCAGTAGTTGTGGACTAAGGAGTCCCTGGTTGCCATATTTGAAAATGAAATGGGAGATTATTTATTTTAAAAAGGGAGATTAGGCACCATGGGTTTGTCACTAACTTTAATTAGACTTTGAGTTGACACCCAAAGAGTATTTTGGTCCTTAAGGTGGGATCGATTGGCCTGGAATAAGGATGGGTAAAATTGGATAAAGGCTAGTCCCCACGCCGTTGCCATTGCGTAAAACGACTAAGGTATGTAGCCATGGCGAGGGTTTACCTTTCGCAATGAGGCGAGTATAGGTTCAGTGATCAATATACCATCAAGTTTACTCTGTAATTTTTGGCGTGAAATTCACGATATTGTTCTAGAAGTACGTTGGGTTGGGTAACTGCATTGCATTCATCTGCATCACGCACTCGCACAATTGTTCTTATATGTGCTTGCCCTATTAAAAACGATAAATTGTCTATCTCTTTGCTCTTAAATTTGTATTGGATATTATACGATATGTATCGTAAGATAGTTTGTTATGAGTTTGTTAGATGATTTAGAAAATTTGCTTCTGGATTATGGCTCATGGCATTCATGCCACAAGTGAAGGAGATGAACAATTTGAGGAAGGTGCGTTCGTAGGAGAAGAAGATTTCGAGGAACGGGGAGAGTGGCAGGAGCCAGCCGACCCCAACAGTGCTGCTTGAAGACGTAGAATATTCTCTTTTTGATCTTTTTGTTCAAGTTTCTCACGAACATAATATAACTTTTATTAAATTTTCTGGATGACTGTAATCGTTAAGTATTTTGAACAAATTTTGAACCTTTAATGATGTAGTAATTATCGTATGTATTATGAATGCATGGCTAAAATATCTCCTTATTTATAGTTACGTATGTCCTGATGTGCCCGGAGGACAGGGCGTCACATCCCACCTACAAAATTTTGATATGAATTTTTTAAATAGTCCACCACCTTGCATGTAACCAATTAAAATCCAAGAAATTTAAATTAAAGCACCCCTAGCATCATTAGGTCCACTACAAGCTCTTCTACAAAACAAAGGCCAAACACGCCCCGTTCTCCTTCATGTATTTCGGCAATATAGAGAGAGAAGAGCTAGATTTATATTCTCTTAAGTGTTCATCAAGTCTTGGAGAGAAAAGAAGGAGAAAGAAGGAGAAGGATCCAAGGTAGAGCTAGGAGATCTTCTAAAGCCAAGCCCTAGTTTAGCTTCCACCATTATCTAATCTTTTTAAGGTAAGTAAAACCTCTAAACTTTTTGTTCAATATCAACCTAAAACTCCTCTCAACTCATCTCTTAAAACATAATCAAGAACAAGAACCCAAAAAAAAAAAAACCGTTGTGTGGCTAGGATAGGGGTTGCTCATGTGAGATCTAGTATTGTATGTGTCTACATGTACTTGTTTTTGAGTTTTTGAATAGACTCTGAAACTTTGGTATCTATGAGTTACATGCATGCAAAGAAAATACCTCAAAATTAAACACATCATGAGATAAGTTACCAAAACCCTAAATAACTTAATTTTCTGGGCATATTAACTTTTTACCATGAACTTTAAACTACCATAACTAATTATAGAAAAATGATCTAAATGTGATTTTTATATTCAGACATAGATTTCTAAGTTCTCTTTCATACAAAATTGGCTTGAAGTGATTTCGTTGGGTAGAACTCTAAATACACTATTTTTACCAAAGAGTGTCAAATATTGACCATTTTGAGTTACAGACCTAAACACCCTAAGTTAGAGTGAGAACCAAGCTTAAGTCAAAATCTCAACATTGTAGATAACACGTTTATCTTATTTTTCACAAAAAATGTGCCAAAAATATGAAGTCTCGATAGATCAAAACCTCTCCCAAGGTCACTGTTGTGATTCAGTGACTGATAGAGCTCTCTGCCACACATTTTTGCGGGACCAAAAGCCTAAGTTTTTAATGGCCAAATCCAAAAGTGATAAACATTAAAAATGTAGCTAACATATTAAAATAAATACAGAGCAAAAATCAGTCTAAAATACCCTCGGATGGTCCCCCAAAGGTTTTAAGCATTCTCTGTTGAGAACTGGTTCTGCTAAACCTTTTTATGCTGACTGAACTCATTTTATAAAATGGCCAAACTCATCAACTTGTTCCAAACAACTAGTCTTAACACAAAACATGAAAATTGTAAGGGACACCTTGAACTAACCCATCCCTAAAAATCAAACCCATAGTCTTAGAATTGATGCCCCAAAACCGTTGTCAACTGGGGCCAAAATTCTGTACTTTTTTCTGTAAAGTGTTGAATGATTTTCTCTTAATTAAAATAAATGACCCTTTTACTCTAGGATTTGATTTTCGTGTTAAATTTGAAAGTTGTAGGAAATATTTTTATTTAATTGGTGTTAAAAAATAAAAAATTAAATCCATATCTAGGTACTTTAAAACACTGTTATAACATTAAAATTGGCACTTGAACAATTATCCAAATTTGGCTCAGTGTATGAGTAGCGTGTCATCTTGTGGAACTTGAATATATGGACTTTAAATGATTTATGTGAGTGATTGGTGCATGAAATTAACAGTTTGATGATTAAAAACCTTGCTGATAGATTAGATCCATGTCACATAAATTATAACTTATGCTCCGTATACTTATATTCTATGCTTTAGTGAGTTGTATTTTGTGCTATATCATGTTTGTATGCTATGCTATAATTAGTTGTACACGAGAAACATATTGCGCACCATGAGCATTGCTACACTTGCATCTTGGTTTATCGGAGTCTTTTTTGTACTTGTCATTGTGGGTTGGGTTATGTGGAAATCATTCTTTGTGATCTTGAACCTAGGGTGTCCCTGGTTGCTAATTTTGAAATTGATTTGAGAGGTTGTTATTATAAAAAGGGGTTTATTATGAAAGGGGTGAGGCACCATGGGTTCGTCACTAGCCTTTTTACTTTCGGTAATTTAGACTTTGGGTTGACACCAAACGAGCATTCTTGTTCTTAAGGTGGGTTTTGTGCGCAAATTATTGACCAGAGGATTTGAAATAAGGATGGAGGATTTAGAATAATATCATAATTAGTGAGTCCTAGTTGATGGGGATGTTGACAATGGGCTATATCCGTCTTGAGCCGTGTTACGTCTTGAGCCGAACAGTCGCTATACGCTGCTGTGATCAGGAACTCTGATGTACGAGAACCTAATGCACGAGAACGTAGTGGTAACAATCGGGTTATTATATTAGATATGTTGACTTTGGGCCATATACGTCCTGAACCGTGTTACGTCTTGAGCCGTATCACGTCTTGAACCGAACAGCCGCTATACATCGCTGTGACCGGGAACACTGATGTACGAGAATCTAACGTATGGGAACGTAATGGTGTCATTCGGATTATCATGTTGGGTATGATTGACTTTGGGTCATGAACGTCCTGAGCCGTGCCATGTCTTGAGCCAAACGTTCGCTATACACCGTCGTGATCGGAAACGTTGGTGTATAGGAGCCTAACGTACGAAAACGTAATGGTGTCACTCAAAATTTGATTGGTTGATTTATAAATGGGTTGGGCAAACACATTGCATTGCACTCTTCATTACCTGCATAATTTGTTGTCTAATGCTTACCTCCTGATTTATAAATGCTTTAAGTGTTGTATGAAATGCGTTGTGGTGAGTTTATGCCGTGAGATTGGTTAGAGAGTTTGAAGAGTTTTCTTCTGAGTTTTAGCTCATGGCATTCGTGCCACAGGTGAGGAGAAGGAGTTCTTAGAGAAAGTTGCCCCCGAAGAAGAAGAAGGTTTTGGAAGAACAGGGCGAGCGGTAGGAACCAGCCGACCCCTACAACGCAGTTTGAAGAATTTGAATTTTCTCTCTTTTTTTTGTTCTTTTATTTAGTTTCTACGAGCGTATTGTAATTTTTGTTAAATTCTCTGGTAAAACTGTAATCGCTATGTACTTATGAACAATTCAGAACTCTCAATGATGTAATATTTATGTTATGTAAATATGGATGAATGGTTAGAATATTCTCCTTATCTATTCTTATGTATGTCCCGACATGCTCGGAGGACGGGGCGTCACAAATTTGATGTCAGTACCTAGATTGGTTAAAGACATATATTTTATTTATTTTAATAAATCTGTAATTATTAAAGATAATAAATATTTATTTGTTCTTTAATTTACCACTTAATGAAGAAACTTTTTTTAATGAACCAAACGTATATTTGACACTTACGCCTAGATTATATAAATCTGAAATGGATAAATAGGCTGGTTGAAGATGAACCTTTGAGTTCATTGGAAGTAGAGTTTGTGAATCCTACTTGGAGTGTAAAATGACCAATATTCCATTTTCAACTAAAAGCTATAGAGCTAAAGAACTGTTGAAATTGGTTCACTCTGATGTATGTGGATCCATAACTATCCGGGTTAGAGGAGGCTTTGGAATTGTCACTTTTATTGACGATTACTCAAGGTATGAATATATTTTTCTGATGCACCGTTAGTCTGATTACTTTAACAAATTCAAAGTATTTAAGGCGGAAGCAGAGAAGCGTCTGAAAAAATATATTAAGACACTACTGTCTGACTGTGGTAGCGAATATCTCTTTGAAGAGTTTAGGGACTACTTGTTAGTAGAGGGAATTACATCCCATTTGATTGCACCGGGAATTGCACAGTAGAATGGTGTAGCAGAAAGATAGAATAGGACCCTCATGAAGATGGTAAGATCTATGATGAGTTTTTTAGAGTTACCCGATTTGTTTTGGGAATTTGTATTAGAGACAACAGCTTATATTCTGAACGTGGCACCTTCTAAATCAGTACCTACTACTCCTACAGAATTATGGATCGGGCGCAAGTCCAGTCTAAGACATATTCGAATTTGGGAGTCTCCAATACACGTGCTGAAAGGAAACACGGATAAGTTAGAACCCATAACAAAAGTCTATTTTTTTGTTGGATATCCTAGGAGAATGAAGGATTATTTATTTTATAATCCTAAAGATCAGAAGGTCATTATCAGTACCAATACTCGATTCATAGAAGAGAATAATGTAACGAAAATCTTGACGAGTGTATCTATATGATAAAACAAGATAGATTTATAGCAAATGGCCACGAGCACATGATGTGTAAGTTTAAGAGATCCATTTATGGACTTAAATAAGCATCTAGGTCTTGGAATACTCGGTTTGATCAAGTCACTAAGTCTTATGATTTTGATCAAAGTCCTAATGAGTCCTATGTGTATAAGAAGCGTGATGAAAGTGTGGTGATATTTTTAATACTTTACATAGATGATATCTTACTCATCGAAAATAATATGAAAATGTTATCTTCGGTGAATGTATGATTATCCGGCCAGTTTGATATGAAAGATTTGAGAGAAACCAGTCACATCCTTGGGATCAAGCTTATGCGAGATCATACAAAAGATGTTAGGGCTTATCATAAGCTACTTATATTGATACGATCCTTGCTCATTTTAGCATATAAGATTTGAAGAAAGGGTTTCTCTCTTTCAGGTATTGAATCACTCTACCCATGGATTAGTATCCTAAGATAATTGTTGAGATAGAGAAAATGAAAGCAGTTTCTTATCCTTCGATAGTAGAAAGCCTCATATATGCTATGCTTTTTACTAGACCCGATATCTATTTTGTCATTGGCATGGTTAAGAGATATCAGTCTAATTCAGGGTAGGAGCATGGGATAATGGTAAAATATATAATCAAGTACCTGAGAAGGACCAGAGATTATATGTTGGTTTACTAGGAAGATAGTCTAGTATATTTGGGGTATACAAACTCAAATTTTTAGTCAGATAAAAATTTTTGAAAGTCTACTTCAGGATATGTATTTACATTGGGAGGTGGAACAATAAGTTGGAGGCGTATCAAGCAGTCTTGCATTGTTGATTTCACTATGGAGGCCGAGTACGTGGCAGCTTTTGAAGCAGCCAAGGATGCCATTTGGCTCATAAACTTCCTGTTGGATCTGAATGTAGTATCTTCAGTATAGTCGGCTATTACACTTTATTGTGATAATAGCAAAGTGGTTGCCAACTCGAAGGAACCAAGAGCCCACAGGAAAGAAAAGCACATTGAGCATAAATATCACTTGATATGTGAGATTGTACAGAGGGGTGATGTTATTGTGACCAAGATTGCATCAGCAGACAACTTTGCAGATCCTTTTAAAAAGAACTTACCAATTAAGATTTTGACAGTCATGTAGAGGGCATAGGAGTCAGATGTATGGCAGTATGACTTTTAGTATAAGTGTGAGATTATTAGGGTTGCATACTAAAAATTATGATTTTGAACTTCAGTGTTTAATTTTATTTTTTAATAAATTATTTTTTTTATTTTAATGAGAATCTTAATGAGTAATGTATGCATTTCATTATTCATTTAATGTTGTGTATGAGTGTATTTTATTCTACATAGTATTTAATCTTGTGTGTAGAGTTCGATTTACACATAGAAGACCCGATTATCTATTCTTGCAGAATATAAATTTTTGATTCATAGTCTTAGATAGAATTGGACACGCCATCGGTAGGATTATAACACAATATTTTAGTAGATCTATCACAATTACGGCGAATAGTAATTGTTTCGATAATTGTTTCAACTCATTGTGTTAGTACACTTTGTGTGCATTAAACATGACCGCATTGGGATAATTAATTTTATACTGATTATATAAATTAATTTACACCATATGGTTATTATGAGTACTTATGCTCTTAATTCTGAAATAATTATTAAACACGTATATTTTACGGGTCAATAATCCTAGTGAATTGTATAACGGCATTAAGTTTGTGTTTGGACTAACTTTTTTTTAGTGGTTTTTAAGCTTTTTGACTTTTTTGTAAAAAAGTAGGTATCAAATCATGCAAAAAAAGTGAAAAAAAGTGAGAAAAAGCCAAGCTAAGCCAAACCAGTTGGCTTTTTTTTGGCTTTTAAGCCAAAAAGCTTGGCTTTTAAGCCAGGCCAAATACAGGCTAATTATATGGTCGATATTAATTAATAACGAAATCCGCATTCCGTGATAGGTATTGATGATACTTCTTTAAGAAAACTTATAACTTTTGACCGAGCCAAATCCTGCTAGTGAATTTTATAATCTGGCAGTCAAATAAGTTAAGCAGAAGGATTTAAGAATTTTTTTAAAAAGTCGATTAAATATAATTGTCAGTAATTTAATTTAATCGACTAGTATATATAATATTAACGTGAGGAGAATAAATAAGAATTTAATAACATAAACTCAAATATTTCGATTTTGAGAATATGGTTGGGAGTGGAATTATAATTCTTTAGTAGAATAAATTATAATTTATGTTTTTATGAAATTACTTCTGGGTTGATATAGAATTTTTATAATTGCTTTAGGAACCCATGTCTTATTTACTTCATAAGTCTCTACTGTAACCTATTTATATACTATTATAAACCTTAAACTCATAATTCAGTCAGTTGGTTAAAAGGCTACCTAAGTCTAGTCAACAAGTGTTTTGATGAACACGAATAACGTAACCCACATTACAATCGTGTTCTTGCATTCAGGATTATAACAGAAGACTTGTTTGGGAGATTTAACTTATAGTCAAAAATCGCGGCAGCTTGTTGACTAAGGTTTTTTTGTAGTAAACGAAATCAATCCAACTAGTTTTCAACAGGTATAATTCTAAACAAACTTTGAGAGTTATACTAGATTTTATTTTTTTATAGTTCGATATCAAAAAGTTTTAATCTATAGCCCATTTCGGCACTTGCCTGTTCAAATTATTTTTTGACTAAAATCATAGATATAATCTTAAGATTTTGACAGTTTGTCCCAACACTTAATTGGATAAACAAAAGATGAACTAAAAAAATGCGAGAAAGAAAGGAAGTGGCCTGAGAAAGTTGAAGAGAGACAAAGAAGCTTCGCGATTGTGTGTAAGAATTGGTGGCAACTAATGTGATAGGTAGGGTGGCGGCAATGAGAAGGAGAGTGGTGGTGGTTTCTGACAGAGTGAAGAGAGGAGAAAGTGAGTGTTCAAAAAAATTGAGTTTTAAAAATTTTAAAATTTGCCCTCAAATTTAATTTTATTTAGTGTTATAATAGTAATAAAATATTAAATAGTGGGTGCCCAAACAAATAATGTGTCTGCACTTAGAATTTTCGCATTTAATCGAATGACTCAACTTAACCAAATTGTGAGTAATTATTATATAATCTCCTTTTTATAGCTATATAGCAAAAACTATTTTAAGTGAAATAATAGTGATCCATTATTATTAATTGATTTATAGCTAAAAATCACCCACTTAATATTCATTGAATTTCTTTACTAGTAATAATACATAAGGAATACCCCGTAATATTTTAAGAGCACATACGAATTTTTCCCAACTTACTTTAGGTTTTATCGTGGTTTCTATTTTTCACTTTTGTTTCGAGTTTTGTGTAAATAGTTTCAAACACCCCCCCCCCC
>JAUMHN010041408.1:0-28419 GCA_032360265.1 Heliamphora ciliata | reverse complement strand
GTTTTCTGGATGACTGTACTTATTAAGTATTTTGAACAACTTCTGAACCGTTAATGATGTAATAGTTATCTTATGTATTTATGAACATTCGGTTAGAATATGTCCCTTATTTATAGTTACATATGTCCCGATATACCCGAAAAATGGGGTGTCACAGATGCAACCCCGAGCAGCTCATTGGGCTTATTCTGTCGGTCGCCGAACCAAAAGTTATTTCCTTTTTTATAAGGATTTACCCGCTGAAGGAAAAAGTCACAACAAGCCACTTCACATCACCATTAAGTGCCTAGAACAATAGGTCCTAGTAACCCTCATTGATAATGGGTCTGCCTTAAACGTTTGCCCATTGAGAACGGCAGTCTGTTTAGGGATGAGGCTAGACCAGTTCACTCCCTGCAATCAAGGGGTGCGAGCCTGCGACAACACAAGAAGTGATGTACTAGGACTGGTCTCATTCTCCATTTTCGTAGGACCTCTAGAGACATCGGTTGAGTTTCACGTGCTAGACGTGCCGCCTTCCTTTAATCTGCTGCTGGGCAGGCCGTGGCTGCATGACCCAAATGTCCAGGTGGTACCGTCTACCCTTCACCAAAAATTGAAATTGATAAAGAATGGGGCAGTTTTGACTATCCATAGAGAAGATAGCATTCACCCCCCGAGAGAAGAAGAGGGCACAACTCTGTTGGAAGTTCAGCATAGTGAAGATGATGTGTTACTCAGTGGTTTTCAATTTGAAGAAGAACAGGCTGTTCAGATGCTGATGAATGAAGAAGAAAGGTATGTGAACCCACGAGCGGTAACAATGATGAGGAAAATGTCCTTCTTCCCAGGTATGGGATTAGGACATAAACTGTAGGGAATACCGGAACCCATTCAGGTATTACCGACTTTGCACCGTTTTGGTCTTGGGTATGAGCCAACAGAAGAAGATCTAGAAGGACCTAGAAGGGAGCAAAAGGCTGATAATTTTGGGATGCTCAATGGGTACTTCGTCAAGGAAGGGAAAGATTTCCCATATTATGGTTTTTCAGAGCCATGGGTTGACGAGGAAACCAATCAAAAGCTGCCAGGGTTGGAGATCTTTTTCAACCACCAGTTGTCTGACACGGAAGAGGAAGAAACAATGGAACAAGAGAAGGAAGACAAGAAGGTTCAGGAAGAAGATTGGGCCGACAAACTCGACGGTACCAACCTTAGAGTACTGTTCAACGAGAAGATGGTTCAGCTATGTATAACTAAATCAGACTGCTTCATGATGGGCTTCAGTGCACCGGCAGATTGCACTAAGCTCATCGTTGACGCGGCTGCAAAAGAAGTGAAAAACTGGACCCTTGAGTTTTGTAATACGCAGGTTGTTTATCCTGAGTCCAAGTTTGAGTCAGAATCTGTAATCGAGGGCACATCTGTTGGTGCTTCTCTCCCAACTTTTACCATTGAGTTTGTATTCCCCTCTATTTTTAATGAAATGAACAAGATTTTTGGTTACTATGCTTTGTTCGATTTATTTCATACGCTTTCTGATGATTTTAAATTCGACGGGGATATGTCCGAAGAAATAAAACTTTTAATAAAAAGAGAAGAAGAAATGCGTTCCCAACCAATAATTGAAGAAATTTTGTCAATAAATCTGGGTAATGAAACTAACCCGCAAAATGTTCAAATCGGTACTTCTTTATCTTCAATTGAACAAGAGCAACTAATAACGTTATTAAAAGAATTCAAAGATGTATTTGCATGGTCTTACGAGGATATGCCCGGAATTGATCCTGACATTGTACAACACCATATCTCCTTATACCCTGATGCAAAACCGGTCAAACAGAAGGTAAGATGAATCCGGACAAAATGGGCCCTGAAGATCATAGAAGAGGTTGCCAAACAAATCAACGCTGGATTCCTAATGATAACTGAGTATCCAAAATGGGTAGCCAATATAGTGCCAGTTCTGAAGAAGGATGGTTGTATCCGAGTCTGCGTAGATTTTTGGGATCTCAACAAGGCCATCCGGAAAGACAATTTTCCACTAGCACACATTGATGTCTTGGTAGATAGTACAGCGGGGCACACCTTGTTGTCATTTATGGATGGTTTCTCCAGATATAACCAAATTCTAATAGATCATGAGGATAGAGAAAAGACAACATTCACCACGCCTTGGGGCACCTATTGTTATTGTATAATGCCGTTTGGCTCGAAAAATGCAGGGATAACCTATCAAAGAGCTGCCACTACTTTACTACATGACATGATACGTAAGGAGGTCGAGGTGTACGTGGACGATATGATAGTCAAATCAAAAGATCGAGATGGCCACATTATAGCACTACGAAGATTCTTTGAAAGGATTCAAAAGTACAAGATGCGACTCAACCCGCAGAAATATGCCTTCGGAGTTACTGCCGAAAAGATGCTTGGATTTATGATCACTCAACGGGGTATCGAAGTCGATCCTTCAAAGATTAAAGCAATTTTGGAAATGCCTCCTTCGAGGACTGAGCGAGAAGTTAGGGGTTTTATGAGAAAAATCCAGTTCATCAGTCAGTTCATCGCAAAGTTGACAACTACTTGTGAGCTGCTCTTCCGTTTGTTGAAGAAAGGAGTCAAGTTTGAATGGGATCAAAAATGCCAAGACGCCTTTAATGCCGTACGACAGTACCTAAAAAATTCACCTGTTCTAGCTCCTCCTGAACCCGACAGGTCATTGATTCTTTACTTGTCAGTGACTTACTTAGCTATGGGATGTATGCTTGCACAAGAAGGAGAAACTTGAATCGAAAAGGCTGTCTACTAATTAAGTAAGAAGATGACTGGGTCAGAAATACGGTACATGCCACTGGAAAAGACATATTGGGCCTTGGTTTGGGCTTCCCAAAAATTAAGGCATTACATACTGTCTTTCACAGTGAACATCTTCTCTCAGATGGACCCATTGAAGTATCTATTCGAAAAGCCGGCACTGATAGGAAGGCTAGCCCGATGGTTGCTGTTATTATCTGAGTTTGATCTCTAATATGTTACCCAAAAGTCAGTCAAAGGCAGAGCAGTGGCAGAATTTTTGGCCGATCAACCAGTTGAAGGAGATGAAGATACAGAGTTTCAGTTTCCCGATGGACAACTGATGAAAGTCGGGGATGACAAGTGGGCTCTATATTTTGATGGTGTATCTAATAAATTTGGCTATGGAATAGGAGTCCTTGTCACTCCCGACGAATCACATGTCCCGTTGTCTCTAAAACTCAATTTTGAAGTCACCAACAATCAGGCTGAGTTTGAAGCATGTTTAGCTGGATTAGAGGCTGCCTTAGAACTAGGGGTAAGGAAGCTGGAAGTCATCAGAGACTCAGCACTAGTAGTTTCACAAGCAAGAGGAGAATGGAAAGTTAGGAACTTAACCTTGATTCTCTATCATCAAGAACTATAAAAGTTGATACCGTGCTTTGAATCGGTGATTTTCACTCATGTACCAAGACTGCAGAATAAGTTCGTCAATGCACTGGCTACCCTAGCATCCATGATTGACATACCACACAGAGTTTGGATGAGACCTTTGATAATTGAGTAGAAGAGAAAGTTGGCATATGAGATGACAGCTGCTATTGAAGAAAGCACTAACGGACTTCCATGGTACATTGACATTCAGAACTTCATAAAGAAAGGAGAATATCCAAAGTTTTTTAGCAAAAAAGGACAAAAGGGTAATACGATGACTATCCCCGCAGTTCGTCATTTGCGGTGGTAGACTGTACAAACGAGGACATTCTAGGGTTAATAAGCTATGCGTAAACACAGAAGAAGGTCAAGAACTGTTGGAAGAAATACACGTAGGAGTCTGTGGGTCACACATGAGCGGAAATATGTTAGCCAAGAAAATCTTACAACAGGGATACTTTGGGATGATAATGGAGACAGATTGTTTCCAGTTTGTGAGGAGGTGTCATAAGTGTCAGATTCACGCAAACCTTATGCACGTTCCCCCGTCTCAACTATACAACCTGACGTCACCATGGCCGTTCTCAGTATGGGGCATCGATGTGATTGGCAGAGTAACACCAAAAGCATCCAATGGACATGAGTTTATCTTGGTGGCCATTGATTATTTCACCAAGTGGGTAGAAGCGGCCTCCTACTCGGTATTGAAAGCCTCCCATGTTGCTAGGTTTGTCAAGCAAAACATCATTTGCCGATACGGGGTCCCACACAAAATCATCTCGAATAATGGCTCACATTTCCAAGGAGAGGTTCTGGATCTTTTCGAGGAATACTGGATAGTGGCTCACAAGTCCTCGCTGTATCGGCTACAAACCAACGGAGCAATCAAGGCAGCAAACAAGTATATATCAAGAAAATTCTACAAAAGATAATCAACTCACACAAAGATTGGCCGGAACATCTACCAGTTGCACTCTAGGGATACCGAACGTCAATTCGAACTTCAATAGGAACAACGCTATACTCTCTAATGTATGGAATGGAAGCCGTACTCCCCATTGAAGTGGAAATTCCCATACTAAGAGTAGTGGCTGAGGCCAATATATCAGAAGCAGAATGGTAGAGGAACCGGATGGAAGAGTTGCTTTTGTTTGATGAAAGAAGACTACAGGCTCTGCTTCATGTACAAGGTTACCAGAGGAGGATAGCTCGAGCGTTCAACAAGAAGGTCAAGACTTGGGACCTCAAAGAAGGAGATTTAGTTCTCTAAGAAATCAGAGCTCCCATCTTCGAACTGAGATGCAAGTTCAAGCCAAACTAGTCTGGACCATTTCTGATCAAAACCATCATGACCGATGGTGCAGTCATTATTATATACTTGGATGGCAATGTGTTCTCCACTCCAGTTAACCTCGACCAACTCAAAAAGTACTATCCTTGAGGTAAAAATAAGGAGAAAATAAAAAGCTCGCTGAGTTGAAAATTGAAAAGGCAACTCAGGCAAAAGTTAAAGCAGCCCACAAGGCCAAAAACTCGAAAGGGCGACCTTGGCAAAAATTAGGGCATCACAAAAGGAGAGTGTCAACACCTTACCGAAAATTGAGCTTGAACTATGTTATGGCCTGATTCCATCTTTTTGGGATACGTAGGCAGCTTCTTTTAAAGGAGTCTGACCACATTCTTTGTCTTTAACCATTTTTAATCTAAATAAGACCAATGTAAATTAATTTCTGGATTTTGATAATAAAGACATTCAAGCTTTGATAAATTTAAACCATCTTAAAACATGAAGTGGGAGTTTTTCATTACTTTAAGCAAGATTACAAAGTTTTGAATAAAAGGAGGGGCATGCAAGTCCCAAACTCTACAAACAAAATAAGAGAAAACTATGAAATTTTTGAAACAAAGCAAGAGGCCTCAGTTCTTCTTCTTTTTGCTGCTTGCTGTTCTTCTTCTTTATCTTTCTTCTCCCAATCCTACATCAGCCATGTCTTGTATTCAACAAAAAGATCAGAATACTGCAACTCATGCATCTCCATCAATGAGCGAGATGGCTAGGCATCCTGATATGATAATAGAAACAGGGCCTGTAGTATGGATGAGAATAGACGGCCTCGAATGCTGGGGAAGATGATCTGATTGCGAACAAACTGCCGCATGATTCGACGGTGGTAATAGAAGGAAGTCTGACGCAGGCCGACCAGTAGAATCCCAAGATGATCTATAGTAGTCAAAGTCATGGCGGGGATTCGCCATCATGAGCACTGCAAGGTAATGTCTGGGCCAGTCAGAGAAGAAAGATACTGTCGCCAAGACGCCTTGGTGTTGCATATCTGATAACGCGGGTGGTAAAGGAAAGCAGTGGCATTGTGCCTGTCAGTGGGAGGCTTCTGTACAAGATTTATCTTCTCCATCAGCCAGATCTGTAGCAATAGTTAAAATAGTAAGAGAAAGGCTTTGCAGTATGACAGAGAACTTAATATAGAGGCAGATGTTAAGCTCACCTGGAGAAGTAAAGGGCTGCCAGCTAAGGTGGTGGTCTCGCCACGATGAGCAGCGTCCAAGCCCAATAGTGTCTCGGCCAGAACAAGGGGCACAAAGTCCTTCCCCGTCTACATTCGGCCAGCAATGTCAACTAGGGCACAACTAGCCCGCTTATCAGGATGAACAAGGAGACACTGGGCGAGGAGGTACAAGTAAAATGCATAACGACGACGCAGTTGAATGTCGAGATCGCTGAGGTCACCAGTAGGATAAAACCTCTCAATAAGCCACGAGACGTCAGGATAGTCGCCCGAGGTCAGAAGAGATGCCTCCATCCTGGATAGACCACCAAATTGCATCATCTGCTGCCGAACTGTGAGGAAGGGAGTAGGAACGACAACAGAACCCCATGGAGTTAAGTCCAAAATGGTAGCAAACTCCTCCACAGTGGGGCAAAGCTCTTCGAGGCCAAACCAAAAGACGTGGGACTGTGGATCCCATAGTTGAATGGCGACCTTCAACAATGGTTTATCGATCTTCACGGTCGTAAGATGAAACAAGGAGTTGATCCCAAAAGGAGCAAAGTTCAGATGTTCAATGTGGTAGAACGTCTCAATCCATGAAGAAAGTGAGGTATCCATCTGGGTGTAAGCAACATAAAAGGGAGCCTCTAGGGCTGTATTTATAAGGCGGGAAACCAAAAGATTTGGTAAAAGGCACACTCATTATGGTGGCCACCACCTTGGGGTCAGCGACCACCAACTTTAAAAAGCATAGTACAGTGACATCATCGCTTTGACCAAGCAGCTGCCATGTTGGAGGTGGCGACCGCCATGTTAATTGTGGCGGCCGCCATGTTTAAATATGGCGGATGTATTCAGTTTGCAGTTTCTGTGGCTTGTGTAAAATGTTGACTTTCGCATTGTACATACAAAACAGTTTTAGCAGTAAATAAGAGAGAATCACACAGTAGATGAATATCAAGCAATAAAATGGAACGATGGCCTAAAAATGAATAAAAGGTGATATAATGTAAACTGGGGCACACAGGACCATAGAGTAGATAAATGTATGTAAATGTATCAAACTGGGGCACACAAGCCCATGAAATCTAAGATGAAGTGTATAAAAAGTAAAGAAAATGGGGGAGAGCTCTCTCTCTCTCTCATCAATGCCTCGGGCGAACCCGGAGGGAAGACGGACCCGCCTCGTCCGAACTCACCTTCTCAAAAAGTCTCTCAATGTCGTCGCTACCGCTGCCAAAGGAAGATGAAACAACTCTGGAACGACTCCAAGCAGATGAAACAGATCCTCTAGAGCGAGCCAGAGAAGATGCCCGAAAATCGCAACCTCGAGCAGGAACTGGGGCTGGAGCGGGGGGACTATCCTGAGCCTGTGATGGTACTATGCAGGTAGCTGGTACCGGAGGCTGTCAGTAGAAAACCAAGATCAGAACATAGTACAAAAAAGTGCAAAAATTTTAGAAAGATTCGTGAGAATACTTACTATAGCTGCTGGAGTAAATGTAATACCGGCTGCTCGGACAGTGACATCAAGCTGACGGATCAGTGCTCTCTGACCGGTAAGGACCAGCAGCAAATGACTCAGTCATGCCTGGTTAATCTGCAAAAAGTAGTTGGGCAGTTTTAATAGACGAACAAAGAAAGTAAGTAATCAGATAAAAGGAAAAGGACCAAGACAAACCTGACTGAGCTCAGCCCTGAACTCAGGTGTTGGTGGAATAGGAACCAGCTGAGGGAAGGGGTAGCCATATGCTACTGTATGGATCTCCCATGGGATCTTCGGTCCCCTCATCCCTCCACCAGCGTCATCAGCAGTAGCAGCGGCTCCAGTAGCAGCAGCGGCCCCAGCGGCAGCATCAGCATCAGCATCAGCTACCTTCGGTACTCGTCCTCTCCTCCTACCGCCAGGAGCAGCAGGGCCAGGACCTAAGGGACCCATCAGGTGTGCCAGGGCCCAAGCTGTGTACTCCCCTTTCGTCACCAGTAGCTCCGAAATTAGGGTCCCCACCGTCTTCAGCAGCAAGTCGACGCGGCCTATATGATCAGTCCGGCTCATGTAGGCTGGAGGAACCACCGGTATCCTAAAGTGTTCAAGGCTGAGCGACTGATGGACCACTCGCTCACCGAGATAATACTCCCGTCCGAATGGACCCTCCAGCAAAATACTCCTCGCAGTAATGTCGCGGCTGCGCATCAGATCTGTGTCGGCCTAATCCTTTACCCCTCTCCAGACATCCCAGTGGACCTACAACAGTTCAAAGTATAAGTACAATGCAGAGAATAATAAGCCATATAGTATGGTGAACAGTGTAGTGAATAGTATAGAAACAGTAAAGTGCGATGCGGTACAGTGCAGTGAGCAGTATAATACAGAGAGTAGTGTACAGAATGGTAAGCAAAGATACCTGGTCCGGTGTCAGCCGGTCCAGCGAGACTCGCAATCGGTCGATGTCCTTCCCCTTGGCCTTCTTCCCCTTTAGCCCTCGGGACCACTGAGCTGCTCGGGGAATGACCAGAAGGTCTGCTGCGAAGTTCGCCGGGACATGAAGCCCGAGGAGCTCGTAAGTTCACTGCTACAAAGAGGAAGGTGTCAATCAGTAAATAATGGATAACAAAAGAATGGAAATGAATGAAAAAATGCAGAAACTAAACCATACCTGCCAGACCCTCCAGTATCCCCCGATGCTAAGCTCCTGGGGGAACTGGGTCAATGTCCGTATGAATCTGTAGAGGGTGGCAAGAGTAGCTCCTCCCTAGTCGAATGAAGCAACCCAGTCCAAACGAGCGAGGGCACCAAGGTAATACAGATGAATGGTATTCTCCTTGTTCAAAAACAAGGAGGTACCAAACAGATACATCAAAAAGCCCCGGGCGACCCACTCGAACTGGCGGGGCTCAAAGCAGTGGAAGTTGTGGAAGCGCTCGAAGAACCAGGTGTAGCAAACCCGATCTTTGTTCATCTGAGTAGGAACGGCTCTAAGAAAATACAGCAACGCATTAGCAGAGCGACCGATGGTCAAATCAGATGGGATGGGTGCTCCTCCAACCCGAATACTGGTAATCAGCGCAATGTCAAGAGGCGTCAGAGTAGCCTCGAAAGTAGTGAAGTGAAAGGTATTGGTGGTATCCTAATACCGCTCGACAAGGACTGTGAGCTAAACCCGGTCGTTGCTCGTCCTACCCAAAAGGGGTATGAAACGAGCAAAACCAGAAGCATCAACGAACGCCCGGCTAGGAGCGGGGAGGGCATCATATCACTCCAATACCTCCCCAGAGGCAGAACCTCTGAAACCTCTAACATAATGACAAGCCTGAAAAGGGAAGACAAATAGAGAATATATAAAGAACAGATCGAACAAACGAAGAGCAGAAAAATATCTAGAAGCAAAACCCTAGGTTCATGTGTAAGTGACGACCATTCGGTTCTCAAAAGCCCTAGAAAAAGACTAGGCACCCAAACCCTAGGTTCGTGTGTAAGTGACGACCTTTCGGTTCTCAAAAGCCTTAGAAAAAGACTAGGCACCCTAACCCTAGGTTTGTGTGTAAGTGACGACCCTTCGATTCTCAAAAGCCCTAGAAAAAGACTACGCACCCAAACCTTAGGTTCGTGTATAAGTGACGATCCTTAGGTTCTCTCAAAAGCCCTAAAAAAAGACTAGGCACCATAACCCTAGGTTCGTGTGTAAGTGATGACCTTTCGGTTCTCAAAAGCCCTAGAAAAAGACTAGGCACCTAAACCCTAGGTTCGTGTGTAAGTGACGATCATTAGGTTCTTTTAAGCCCTAGAAAAAGACTAGGCACCCAAACCCTAGGTTCGTGTGTAAGTGACGATCCCTTCGGTTCTCTCAAAAGCCCTAGAAAAAACGACTAAGCACCATAACCCTAGGTTCGTGTATAAGTGACGACCATTGGGTTCTCAAAAGCCCTAGAAAAAGACTAGGCACACAAACCCTAGGTTCGTGTGTAAGTGACGATTCTTAGGTTCTTTCAAGCCCTAAAAATAGACTAGGCACTCAAACTCTAGATTCGTGTGTAAGTAACGATCCTTAGGTTCTTTCAAACCTTAAAAAAATACTAGGCACCCAAACCCTATGTTCGTGTGTAAGTGACACTTTTTTGGTTCTTTCAAGCCCTAAAAAAAGACTAAGCACCCAAACCCTAGGTTCGTGTGTAAGTGACGATTCTTAGATTCTTGCAAGCAGTAAAAAAAAAACTAAGCACCCTAACCTTAAGTTCGTGTGTATGTGACGATCCTTTGATTTTTGCACACCCTAGTAAAACACTAGGAACCCTAAACCCTAGAATGCCAGGCAGATCTCTACCTTTTTGTGTTTAAAAAATAAAATAAAAATAATAATAATAATAATAATAATAATCATAATAAAGAAAATAGAGGCAAAGAAAATCTCCCCTTTAATGTTGATATTTTGCCACTTTTGTCCAATATTTCTTTAATTTTCTAGGATTTTCTTAAAATTTTTAGAATTATCTTAAAAAATTGTTTCTCATTTTCTATGATTTTCTTAAAATTTCTACAATTATCTTAAAATCGTTTCTCAATTTCTAGGATTTTCTAAATATTTTCTCAATTTTCTAGGATTTTCTAAAATTTTTTAGGATTTTCTAAGGTTTTTATTAATTTTCTAGAATTTTTCTAAAACTTTTCCCCAAAATTCTCAAGGATACAAAAACAAAAAAACAAAAGCAAATATTGAGGCCCTTAGATTTTTATGCCTAAAAATAATCAATCCCTTAGTTTAATGTTTTTTCTAAAAATAAAATAAAAATTTTTCAAACCCTTTATTTTTCGTGATAAAATAAATTACCCATTTTATTGTTTGTTCAAATTCTAGTGTCCCTACTGTTTTACACTCCATTGCATAGGTACCTAAAGCTATGTTTTGCATATCCAAATCTCAAGTCATCACAGCAATCATCATCATAAATCAAATCATCATCATATCATATAGGGGATCCTAGGCATGCGTCTACGTTTGTTATGTCATAAAACATGCTTTGAATTTAAAACAGTAGGGATAGGTAACCTACCGAAGGTTGCTGACGAGAGATGTGGTGGTCGGGCTCCCGCAAAAGAACGTCAGTAGCGATGGAATCGGTAGGAGGCTCGTAGCGTCTCATCCTGTAGTATACTATGCGATGAGGGACCGGATCATAGGTATGTGGGTCAAAAGGAGCTGGATAACCCTCTCCAGCGTCTGGATCCAGGAAGTCGGCCACCGTAGCCTTGGCGGCAGCGTCTGCAGCTGCCTGTGCCTCAGCAACTGCCCGTGCCTCCTCCTCAGCTGCCTAGCGAGAAGCACGCTCTGCCTCAAGCAGGAGAGCATCCATCGCAGCACTAGGCTGCGTAGCAGTGACCCCGCTAGCAGGGAGACTGGTGGTCGTATCCCTGAGAGTCCCCATGGAGGAACTCCCAGCAGCAGCAGGGCCCCGTCGTGCCCCTAAGTCGTCGTCTCCCTGCCCCTGGCCCGCCATAAAGAGGAATGGGATAAAAAATAATAGGGTAAACATCGTGAGAAAGCTAGGAAGTAAGAAAAAGTAAGAAAAGGGAGCTTAGAAGTTTGGGAGAACAAGAGAGAGCTTGTGAGCACGAGAGAACTAGAGAGAGAGTGAAAAGTGCACAAATGAGCCAGTTCGCATGTCTTAAAGGTACGGATGCGCGCCTCGAGTTGGCGGTCGCCTGTTGCATGTTGGTGACCACCATGTTCTTCAAACGTCACATGGCGACTACCATGTCTTAGGGGTTTTTATCCGATGGCCGTCATGTCAGAGGGGTTTCACCTTGGCGACCACCAGGTTGTCAAACGTCACGTCGCTTCTCTCTTGGCGACCGCCATGTCATAATGTCATTATTGCGTTTAGGGTTTCTAAGAGGCTGTTTGGGGGTTTTGTTATTTTGTTATGTTCTTTTAGCATTAGGTGTTTTTGCTTCATGAGATTTATTTTTGTTAGTTAAAAAAAAGAAAAATAATAATAATAAAAATATATAATAATAAAAAATAAAATATATATATATATATATATATATAAATAATAAAAAAAATATTGGGTGTTTATTTGTCAATACTGTTTATTTTGTGTATTCTTTCAAAATAAAAATCTTGGGTATTTTCCAGAATTTTTCTGTCGTTATTCCTCTGATAAATTTAAATTTAAGTCGTAACTAGCCTTTGATTATTTTTATCTCATGTTTTGTCCCGAATTTTCAAATCTTAACTCGACCTATTAATTCACGGCATTCCTCCAATAAATTTAATTTTAAATCGTAACTAGGCTTTGATTATTTTTATCTCATGTCTTGTCCCGAATTTTTAGGTCTTAACTCGACCTATTAATTCGCGGATAAATTTAATTTTAAGCTGTAACTAGGTATTTAATTATTTTTATCTCATGTCTTGCCACGAATTTTCAGGTCTTAACTCGACCTATTAATTCGCGGATAAATTTAATTTTAAACCGTAATTAGGCTTTTAATTATTTTTATCTCATGTCTTGTCCCGAATTTTCAGGTCTTAACTCGACCTATTAATTCTAAATTTAAGTCATAAATTTGGCTTTTAAATATTTTTATCCCGCTTCCATCCCGAAATTGTGAGGTGTTAACTCGACCGATCAATTGCTTATCCGGTTAAGGTAAGTTCTTGGATCTAGACTCGAATCTTTTAAAATTATTTTATCCCCAACCGAGTTCTTAGATCTTAATTCGATATTTGACTTGTTTGCACTCCCTTTAGATCTTAACTCGATCTTTAGAATTTGTTCGATCATACCAGCATCTGCATCATGTTAACATCTATATCATGTTACATTTTCTTGCATCTTTGCATTTTTCCTCAGCAACTACATTTTGGTCTGATCCCTAACAAAAAGGGGTATGTAGGCAACTCGATGAAAGTTCGAGTACGACCAACATCATATGCATGCTTGTGTGTTTGTGGCCTAAGATTGACGGTTCAGTCAAATAGTTGTTGTCTCTGGGTCTTTGATATGACTTGTACCACGCGTTGTTATACGAGTTATATCAAAGAGGGACAACTGTAGACACCCCAATTTGACCCCACCAAATCTTAGGTGAATCCGATGATGAAAACATGTGGAACAATGTTTCAGTTCGATCCTCGGGAAGTGATCCAAGCTCGGTAATTCAACCCGACCATCAAAAACCATCAGAAACCTTCAAAACTAATGAAGTTGTACCAAACCATAGATAACTTGTTGCCCAAGTCATTGCCAGAAGTGGCGACCGCTATGTTCATTGTGGCGACTGCCAATAGAACCGTGTGGAACCTTTTCCAACATGGTGACCGCCAACTTCAACATGGCGACCGCCAACTCACATTGTGGCGGCCACCAACTCCAAATGGCCTGACATGCCTCAGAACGTGGCAGCATTTCATTGGTTGAAGAACTCTACAAATACCGTACCTCTGGTACGTTTTCGAGGATAGATTTTAAGAGAGATTTAGAGAGAAAAGCTCTGTCGAGTCACCGAGCAATCCAAGCCCCGACACCGAAACCCTGCCAAAATACCGAAACCCGACACCGAAACCCTGCCGAAATACCAAGACTCGAACCTCCGACATTAAAGCCTTGCTTGGATCACCACCCGAGAATTAGACCGTTGAAGCACATTCGCAATTTGAGGATTCCTCGGCAATCCAAGTTTCTCGTTTGGATTCCCGATTCTTCTAAACCCCATTTCTTCTCTTTTGGGGTGATTGAGTTAACTTTCAATTTCAATTTGTGCATTTCTTTTGTTTACATAATTAATCTCGTTTATTGTTTAAATTGCTTTATTTTTTTAATTAATTGCTTATTTCACACAACCACATTAAGCACATTGTCAATTTTTTTTATTATTATTAATTCATCAAATTAGTGTTAACATGATTTAGCGATACAACTAAATAATGTCGTTATTGTTATGATATAAGCACTTACATAAAAATAGTTGTAATTATCAATATTACACTCATTTAATTCTAGTACTTCATTTCTTCGCTTTTCTTTTCTTTTTATATTAATTTAATGTTCTAGTATTTATTTTCTTTTTTTTCTTTTAGTTAGTCTAATTTTATTTTACTACGCACTCTATTTCATTTTCTTTTCTTTTCTAATAATGTTAATTTAATGTCTTTTTCTTTTAAGCATTAGTTTAATGTTCTTTTTTTAGCATTTAAAGTTCTTTTTCTTTTCTTGCAATACTAGCTTTACTTTTCTTTCAATGCACCATTTTTATTTTCTTTTCTTATCAAGTTTAATACTCTTTTAATTGTTTTATTTCTCTCTTCTTCTTTTTTTCCTTTTAATGGTAGTGTAATTTTTTTTTTCTAGTATTTTATTTTATTTTCTTTTATTGTTGCTTTGTTCTCCTTGTAATGTAGTACTCTATTTTCTCTTACTACTAGTTTTAATTTCCTTGCAAAGTTCCATTTAACATTTCTTTCTTTTAAATCTTACTATTAATTTTCCTATAAAACTCCATTTCCTCTATTTGTTTTTATTTTCTTTTCATGGTGCCTATTTTATTTTCTTTTGTAAAACCCAAAAAAATCATAAAAATCTTTAAATTTAATTTTCTCTTATTATAGTAATTTTCTTCTTTTTTGTTTTCTTTTTCTTTTACCTTCTTTTGTCTCTTTCAAAATATAAAATGTAAATAGTTAGATTTTTCCTTTTCAATAGTCTAATAACAATTTTTTTTCTTTCTAGCCTCATCATTTTAACACAATTCTCTTTTACAAACTTTTTCTTCATTTTCTTTATTTCTAAATTTTTAAATTTAATTTATTTGTTAGTAAATTTTCCCTTTGATATAGGAATTTCACATGCTTTCATTTTGGTTATGCTTTTGATAGTTTAAGAATATGCGTGTTAGCTTAGTGTTATGCTCAAAATAGTTTAGCTTATTTTTGTAACAAATTTATGTTTAGGTAATTTTAGCAACTTTAGCATTTTATTTTTTTAACTAAATCATGTTAGTTTAGATTGCTTAAACAATATTACATGTTGGTATATTTTATGTATCCTTTAGATAGAAATTGCATGTCAGAGGATTTAGAATTTTTCTTTTGACACTTATTTGTTTTGGAGTGTTACGTACATATTTTATGTATTTTCTATATTTGATTTTGAATGGTCTCTCTTCACCCTCCATTTTTTCTATTTGCATGCATTTGACAAATCATATTAAAGAATCAATGATGATTAGTAGAGGCCAACCTTACGGTTGGGCGAACGGGGTGCCTAACGCTTTTCTCGATTCATACCTTAACCCTTGAACTCTCTTTCTCTGATTAAACGCTTTTAAGATCAGTAGCCATTTTTATTTTTCTTAGTTTTTTCTCAAAAACTAAGTGGCGGCTCTATTTTCAACAAATAGGGGTTTTCAAAATTTGATTTTCAAGGTGTTAAAACATTTTTTTTCTAAACATTCTTTGAATTCTTCATTTTTGAACATTTTTCAAAGCAACCCCTAAATCCCAAGCCACACCTATGTATCCCAAGGAAAGGGAAATCGGGCCATAACGTAGTTCGAGGCTCGGGTTACACTCGAGTATTGACGCTCTCCTTTTGTAGGCTTTCCTTCAGAGGTAAAACTTTTTGAGCTGGTCTGAGTTGATGAGTGTAGAGAAAACATTTCCGTTTAGATCCATAAGGATGGCAACGCCTCCCGACATGAAGGTTTTGATGAGATAGGGTCTGGCCCAATTGGGTTTGAACTTGTCCCTTGGATTAAAGATTGGAGCTCTGATTTCTTTGAGGGCTAAATCACTTTCCTTTAAGTTTTGTATAACGACCCAGTTCGGACCCTAATTGTAACAACTCAGTTGATAATGACCCGTGTAAAGACCTAGCTCAAACTGTAGTATTAACAATAGTTATCCGACGAGATCTTAAGTCGCTAAAAGGATGAAAACCTTAACTCAACCCGAAACTCTAATTCGATTTGAA
The DNA here is from genome assembly GCA_032360265.1 of Heliamphora ciliata. Lineage (NCBI taxonomy): Eukaryota > Viridiplantae > Streptophyta > Magnoliopsida > Ericales > Sarraceniaceae > Heliamphora > Heliamphora ciliata. Next base: position 12,511 of record JAUMHN010041408.1, on the reverse strand, counting down.
AACCCTAAAAATGTCCAAAACTCGAGTAACAAAACCTTAACACCCAGATAATCTCCCAACATTCTAAATTAAGTAAATAACATAAATATAAGATTAAAAATAAAAAATTCTCATAGTTAGGGTAAAATAACCATTTTGCCCTAAGTACAGCAAAAAATTTTAAAAATCTAAATTTTGACACATGAACATCCTAAATTAGATATTTAAAAAATAATTAAATAGAAAAAGACAAAATAACATCAAAAATAACAAAAATGCCCTTTAGTGGCCGACCATCTTAGAAGTTGTGCTAAAAAGTAGCTTTTTGCTTTCTTTTAAGCTTAAAAAGATAAGAAATGTGTAAAACTAAGCATTATAATGATCCAACACTTGTTGAACGAGTAATATACATAATAATATGATATTATACACTAACAAAAGCAAACAAATCATTATTGAAGTTCATACACACTAAAATAAATAAAAAAATCATATTTTGTCAAAGTAGTTTAATTTGACTTAAAAGACTACATCTACTTAATCAATTGCTATAAAAACTATGATAATTCATGAAAATACTAAATTTATCATAAACATACTAAAATAATAAGTTTTAGTAGAAAAAACACCAAAAAGATACATCAAATTAACTTTTAAAGTATTTTTTGCATAAAAGGGCACACAAACCAAGGTAAAACCCCAAGATTGATGTGAGATCAGGTTTTTATCTCCCAAACTGACCCTAGCTGAAATCCCTCAACCAAATCTGATATATCTCTCTCAAAACTTGCACCATGTTAAGTCACCTATGTGAAATGGAAGAGAAAAAGGACTTAAATGTTATCATTTTGTTCCCTAGCCTTTTCCTATATAAACTAAACCAAACACCCTCTTTTCCCTTCATTATATTTGACCAAGAGAGGGAGAAAAACCAGATTCAAAGTGTTCTTGACGTTTTTGGGTGAGTTGAGAGAAGAAAGAAAAGAAAGAAAGAAGAAAGGAGCTAAGAAACCAATAAGTGTTTTCTAAAGCTAAGTCCTTCCATCCTACCACCCTTTGAGCCCTCAAAAAAGTAAGTAAAACCTCTAAACCTTATGTCTAATATCACTCAAAATATCTATCAATTCATCTCTTCAAACACTTCAAAAATCAAGAACCGAAAACAAACCGAAAAAGTATTATAGTTGAGAAATAGGGAGTGTTATGTTTTTGAATGATATGAGATGTGGTTGTGTGTTGTTATTTTTGAGTTTGATAACTTAAAAAGTGTGCTGGAACCTTGATATTCATGTCTAAAACACAAGCATGCAAGAAATGGGACAAAACCTTGACATACCATAAGTAGGAGACTTGAACATATAAGGACCTAATTGTTTAGAACTTTAATATTTCTGCCTTGATATTTGGAACTCCATAACTCAAAGTAGAATATTGGTCTAAGATTTTTCCATATGTTACGATTTATAATTTAGTGTTATCTTTCATCCAAAGTTAGTTTCAACTCATTTGAGTAAGTAGAACTCGAGATATTGCAATTCTACCAAAGTGTGTCGGTTTTAGACCAATCGACAATACTGACCTAAAAACCCTAGTTTATAATGAGATCCGAGCTTTGTCCAAAACAGAAAAGTTGTAGATAACATATATATCTAATTAACCACCAATAATGAGCACAAAATATTGAGATGTGATAGGTCAAAACCACTTTGAAACTCTCTATTGTGGTTCAGCCATCAAAATACACTTCTGTCACATATTTTTGTATGACCAAAACCCCCTATTTTTAGTGACCTAATCCAAAGTTGGTATACATGGATATTAAAGGTAACATATTGAATTACATTTTGTCCAAAACTCAAACCTAGATACCTAGGAAAAGTCCCTCAAACCCGTTTCAAACTCTCTGTCTAAAATCGGTTCTGCTAAGGGTTTGGCGGCTGATAGAATCTATTTTCCAAAATGGCTTATATCTTCAACTTGTTTTAAACAACTACCCCTAGAACCCTTCATATGTCTTGTAGGGGACATGATTAACTAGAACATATCCAAAAATGAGCTCATTTCAACTTGATTTGATATCCCAAAATTGAGACCATCAAAGGCGCATTTTTTGTTAAAGTTTGAGAAAAGTGCTGAACCATTTTCGCTTATAATGTTTTATTCACCCATTTGCCTTAAGTTTTGGCCTTAGTGTTAAACATAAGAGTTGTAGAAAATAGTTTTATCTAAATGGTGTTTAAAAATCATAACTTGATTCCATGTCTAGATGCCCCAAAAACCCTGCTGATCCTTTAATTTTAATACTCGAATTTAGCCTTAATGTTGCTAAGTGTGATTAGAGTACCTTTTGTTGTGAAACCCGAGTTTTATATGATGAGTGATTTGAATGAGTTGATTAGTATTTTTAAGTGAATGTACAATGATTAGAACTTATGCCATCAAGTGTGAATTGTATCTTGAGAATAGTAACTTGCGCCTCATGCAGTTGTACTTATGCTTAGTAAGTTGTACCATGAACTTTGATATGCTAGTTGATGCAATGCTATAGATAGTTGTACTAGAGATCCATATTATGCATCATGGACATTGTCACTAGCATTCTGGTTTTGGTAACTTAGACTTTGGGTTGAAACCAAGCAAGCATCTCGGTCTTAATTTGGGTAACCCAACAACAAGTCCCATCACGGCAATGACAACAAGTCCCTGAGGCAGCAAGAACAACTAGTCCCAACACGACAATGACAATAAATCCCTGAGGCGACAATGACAACAAGTCCCACAATGTAATGACAATAAGTCCCTGAGGCGGCAATGATAATAAGTCCCTGGAGGCAATAGAAATAAGTCTCAAAGTGGAACTCCTGTTTTTATTTTTGGATTAATGTCAGGTTGGACACTTGCATCGCATCCATTGCATCACATACTTGTACACTTGTTCTTGTATATGCTTGCCATGCTATAATTGTCAAATTTATCTATTGCTTTGATTTAAATTTCTACTGGGTGCTAAATGATTTGTGTTATGGAATATTTTGATGTGAGAATGGTTAGAAGGTTTTGAGTGATTTCTTTTTGGCTTTGGCTCATGGCATTCGTGCCACAGGTGAAGTTGAGGAGTTCTTTGAGGAAATCGCCCCCGAAAAAGAAGACGAGATTGAAGAACAGGGTGAATGGAAGGAGCAAACGGACCCCAACAACACTTGCTGAAGATTTGAATCTTCTCCTTTTGTTCTTTTATTCAGTTTTCCCATGCTTATTGTAATATTTAAAATTTCTTGGTGAAACTGTAAATGCTATGTATCTTTGAATACTTCAGAAACTCTAACGTTGTAATATTTATGATATGTAAATATGAATGAATGGCTAGAATATTCCTTTATTTATATTTATGTATGTCCTGATGTGCTTGGAGGACAGGACATCACATTTCGAGACTTAACCTTCTTATAAAATGCCCGAGCTATTCTCCTTTGATATTCTTGAACGTGAAACAGTGCTCTGAGTCTTCTTTCATCAAATAAAAGAAACTCTTCAAATCTATTTCTTCGCCACTCTAACTCGGGAATGTTACTTTTGGCCCTTATTCTTAGAGACAAGATTTCCACTTCTATAGGTAGAATTGCCTACATTATGTAAACTAAAGCAAACGACGTTGCCCCAATAGAAGTTCTGATTGATGTCTGGTATCCCTAGAGAGCAAATGGAAACTTTTTCGACCAATCTTTGCTTACCTCTATCGTTTTCTGTAGTATCTTCTTCACATTCTTATTTGCAGATTCCACGGCTCCATTGGTTTGTGGTCTGTACGGAAAAGATTTGTAGCTAACAATCCAATACTCCTTCAAGAGTTCTAGAACTTCTCCTTGAAAGTGGGAACTGTTGTAAGAAATTATCTGATGTGGAACTCCGTATCGACAGATAAGGTTCTCATTGATGGACATGGCTACTTGGGAGGCCTTCAAGACTGAGTAAGAGGTAGCTTCGACCCACTTTGTGAAGTAATCGATTGCTACGAGGATAAATTCGTGTCCATTTGATCCCTTGGGTGTAACCTTCCCTATCACATCAATGCCCCAAACTGAGAACGGCCTTGGCAAGGTCATATTTTAAAGCCGAGACGGCGGTACATGCATGAGGTTTGCATGGATTTGGCATTTTTGACATCTCCGAACGAACTGGTAGTAGTTCGTTTCCATTGTCATCCAGAAATACCCTTGGCGCAAGATCTTCTTAGCCAGCATCATCCCACTCATGTGAGGTCCGCAAACTACTCTATGAATTTCTCTCATTAACTCATGTCCTTACTCTGCGTCAATGTAGAGTTTATTGACTCCTAGATATCCCCTTTTATATAGTTTTCCTTGCAAATCATAAACTGTGCAGCGAGTCTTTTGATAGCTCTCTGATCCTTTTTGTTGGCTCGGTTAGGATACTTTCCCTTCTCAATAAAATTTTAAATGTCGTGCTACCATGGTAGCTCGTCATTGACCTCTTGGGTAACATCGATGTTGCTGATTGCAGGTGTATCCCTCTTTTAAATATTCAAAGGTCTCATCCTTATCCCAGGTGGTATGTCTGTCATTGATGCCAAAGTAGCCAAGGCCTCAGTGAAGTTATTCTGTAGTCTCAAGACATAGGTGAATACTATGTTCTCTAAACAGGGGATCATTAGCTCGAGTTCTCGATGATACTGGATTAACTTTTCTTCTTTGACCTTCCATTCTCTTTTTGCTTGGGAGACGACCAAAGTTGAGTCTCCTATAACTTTTAACTTTTTTGCCCCTAGTTCTAAGGGGGCTTCCAATCCGGCTAAGCAAGCTTCATACTCGGCCTGATTGTTAGTGACCTCAAAACTCAACTTAAAAGCCAAAGGGATATGGGAATCATCGGGGATGATGAGGAGTATCCCTATCCCGTACCCGTATTAGTTCAAGGCTCCATTAAAATAGAGGGTCCACATATCCTTCTCAATTTTTAAACTTGCTCATCAGAAAACTCAAACTCCGGTTCTTCATCTCCTTCAATAAGATGTTTGGTTAAAAATTCTGCGAAGACTCTCTCTTTCAGGAATTTTCTTATGGCGTACTACAAGTCGAATTCTGGCAGCATGAGCAACCAACGAGAAAATATTCCTATCAGTGATGGCTTCTCGAAGAGGTATTTAAGCGGGTCCATCATTGAGATTAGAATAACTTGGTATGCTAGCATGTAATGTCGTAACTTCCTGGATGCCCGAACTAGCACCCAACAAGTTTTCTCTAAAGGCGTATACCGTTGTTCGCATTCGGTCATCTTTTTACTCAAGTAATAGACAGCCCTTTCTACCTTGGCTTCGTCTTCTTGTGCAAGCATACATCTCATTGCTGAATCAGTCACTAATAGGTATAGTATCAGAGGATTACCAGGTTCTGGTGGCGACAAAACTGGAGGATTTTGTAGATAGTTCGGTGTGGCATCGAAGGCATCTTGGCATTGCTGATCCCACTGAAACTTGGTCCTTTTCTTTAAAAGCCGAAATAGAGGGTCACAGGTAGTGGTTAGCTTGGCAATAAATCGGCTGATGAACTGAATTTTTCCTAAGAAACTACTTACGTCCTTCTCGGTCCTTGGAGAGGGTATTTTGAGAATGGATTTGATATTTGATGAGTTTACCTCTATACCTCATTGTGTGATCATAAATCCGAGCATCTTTCCCACTGTAACTCTGAAAGTTCACTTATGTGGGTTCAAGCGCATTCTATACTTTCTGATCCGTTCGAATAACTTCCTTAGTGCGGCGACGTGCCCTACTTGAGTTCTGGACTTCACGATCATGTCATCCACATATACCTCTACTTCTTTGTGTATCATGTCGTGCAATAATGCGGCTGTAGCCCTTTGATAAGTTGCTTCCGCATTCTTCAATCTGAACGAATAACCCTATAACAAAAGGTTCCTTAAGGCGTCGTAAAGGTAGTCTTCTCTTAGTCTTCTGGAGCTATCAAAATCTGATTATACCCTAAAAAATCCATCCAAGAATGACAAGAGCGCATTCTTAGCGGTGTTGTCTACCAATACGTCTATACGGAGGAGAGAGAAGTCGTCCTTAGGACTAGCCCAGTTGAGATCTCTGAAGTCGACACACACTCGGATCCTTTAATCTTTCTTTAGTACTGAGACGATGTTGGCAACCCATTTCGAATACTCCGTAACCATGAGAAATCTGGGATCTATCTATTTGGTAACCTCCTCCTTGATCTTGAGTGCCCAATTTGGGCTGATCCTTTTGAGCTATTGCTTGACAGGTTTGGCATCAGGGTAAAAGGGGATTTGGTGTTGTATGATGTCAGGGTCTATGCCGAGCATATCCTTATAGGACCACGCAAAAACATCTTTCAATTCTTTCAATAAAAAGATTAATTATTCGCTTTCCTCTAAAGACAGCGTAGAATAAACCTAAACTATTTAGGGATCTTTTTCATTATTAAGATTTATTAAAACAGTTTCTTTAATTATAGGTTTAGCTCGTATTTCTTCTTTCTTTTTGATTAAAAGTTTAATTCTTGGGGAATATCCTCCTCTAATTCATTAAAATCTTCGGAATCAAGATAAAATATTTCAGACACAGCAAAGTAAGCAAAATCTGGTTTCATTCGATTGATATCAAGAGGGGTTATAACCTGAGACTCAAGACAAAAAGGGCTCCGAATGCTAACAGATGCATTCCCGGTGGACTCGTTGTTACAAACATTGGTCACAGACTCAGTGAAAACAAGTTCAATAGACTCGGATTCGAACTCACTTGTTACATCATGCATAAGAAAAGACTCAAAAGACTTAATCTTTTTCATTTTAACAGCATCCATGATAAGTGTGGTGTAATTCACAAGTGCGTCGGCTTCCATCATCAACATGTCCTTATCTTCATCATTGCCTATACGCACTCGGTCCATCTCTTCATTGAAGAAAGAACTCAGATCTCTTTCTTCACAATGAACCAGCCAGTTTGTCAGCACTTTCTCAGTAAATCCTATCTACCATATTTATGCTTCTTCCTCACCATCAAATAATTGATGGCCGAAAAAGATCTCTAGCCCTAGCAACTTTCGGTCAGGCTTCTCCTCTATCTATGGTTTCAGAAATCCACAATAAGGGAAATCATCTCCTTCTTTAACAAAGTGACCATTCAACGTCGGCCCGTATTTCCCTATCTTTGCTTCTTCCGTCTTTGACCCGTACCCTAGTCCATGCCCATGGCGATTGTGATGCGCAGGGATTGGTTCTGAGATCCCATATAGGTGTTTGCTCAGTCCCATCACTAGAAAATAGGACTTTGCCATCATCATTGCTACAGCCTCTGGGTTCATATAGTTTTCCTTCTCATTCATCAAAACTTGGATAAGTTTAGTCTCATTAAAGTCTAATCCATTTAGAAGGAGGTCCTCTTTCCCATGCTAAATCTTGAGAAGCGGGGTAGCGTCACTGAACGAATTTGGCAAGCCAGTTTAACCAGAAATGGTGAAATTACTACCTTCTTGATCAGCTTCACCTTTTAGTGTAGAGTTGACATAATAGCTCTAACTGTCAGACATGTAGCCATGGTCTTCCCAACAAAAGATTGAACGAGGCCGGCACATCAAAAATATGGAATTCCATCTCACTTTCCAGCATCCCTACTATCACGGCGAAGGTCACCAATCCCAACATGTCTCTTCTTGTGTTTTTGTATATACGCACTCCTTACGCGCTCGGTTTGAAGTCTTACATCTTCAGTCCCAAACGGTAAGAAGTTCGTAGTGGGCATACGTTGAGGGTTGAACCGTTGTAAACCAAGATGACTGGCACCTATTTTCCCAAACACTAGACGATTAAGTGCAACGGTTTGTTGTGAGACGGTCCCTCGGTCGAAAAGTCTTTGTCACTAAAGGCGGTAACATTGGATTGCTTCTCGGGCATAAGCATTCCGATCAACTTATTGGGAGAAACGTTGATCGGGATGTCCACATTGTTCAAAGCTTTCAAGACGGCCTGTCGGTACTTATGGGATGCCACAAGTAACCCCCAAATGCTCACATTGGCTTGTGTCTTCTTAAGTTGCTTCGAGACTACATCCTTTTCTTCATTGTTCTTCTTCTCTGTTTGCTTCCTTTGCTATTCCATGCCCCTACTTGGTTGCCCCTTTCTCTAGTTGTTCAGGCTTAAAATGCCTTTCGCTCCTTGTCAGATGCTCTATTTGCTCTTCGGATTCCCATAGTTCTTCAAACTGATCAGTAACTTCTCGAATCTCGACCACCGAATATCCTTTCTCTTGGAAGGCCTAGAAATCGTCTGCGCTAGCTTTCTCTCCATTGACTCCTTCATCTCCCCAGAAATCTTCCTTAACTCCCATCATATTTTGTGAAAACCAATTAGATTCTTCATCGATGTCAGTCTCTAGTTCAAAGAATTATGGCAATGACGTCCCATCAAACAGATCTTCATAATTATATGGTGGGGGAGGGCCCTAAGGTTTCCCCAGGCCTCCATGGTCATATAGTTCTTTGACAATCGGGTGCCATTCTGGCCTATCTTCTCCTTTATCATATTCTGTATCCTTGAATTCCTGTTCTATCTCTTCTAACTTCCACATGTCGTTCTCTTCTTGGTACTCTACTTTGAGAGAGCATAAGACAGGCTCCTTGGGTAGAGGTGTTCTCGATTTCGGCTTATAAAGAGGAACGATGTATACGGAAGGGTCAAACACAAAACCTACGGTTTCCCAACAAATTCATGTGGGGTGAATTCTCTTCCTTCTCTTCCCTCTTCTTCTCCTCAGTTTCCTTACCGACTGGTGGATCTTTTCCTGCTTACATTCACTACCAACCTCTTTTCTCTTCGAGGACTCTCCTATCTTTGATACTATCATCCCTGTCTCTTATGTTCTAAAACTCGGGTTGGTTTCTCTATACCAAGCTGCCCCTTGGTGCCAGACGGTATCGTTTCTCAGAACAGTTGAGACATGCCATTTAATGTCAATCCCCGCTTCCTCCGACTCTTCTAATGCCTAAAGATGGGCCAGATACTCCCACAAACGCCTAATTTCTTCATCCTCTTCGTCATCACCATTGATAGGGGGCGAAACTTCTTCTTCATGGGCGATAAAGATCGAGAAGTTATAAAAACCATTATCGATCAAATCCTGAATAAGGTCGTTAATCAACAACACTTCATGCCCAAACGGCAAATCTGCAACCGGCTTCAATTCTGTTGCGAAGACAATGAATTTGGTGGGATCAAAACCTTTCGACTCTCTTTCAACGGCATTCACATCCTGCTGATTTGCATTATTCTGCAGAGAGTTGGTGGTAACATTCGGTTTCTAAACGGCAGTTGGTGGAGAAATCATCTTGTTGTCTATTAAGTCTTGAAACTCATGTCGAAGCCTCATGCAATTGTTAGTTAAATAACCGTGGCCCTAATGGAAGGCGCAGTACTGGGTAGGATTATATTTGGGCGATAAAGGGTTTAGAGGCGAGGTCGGCTCCAAAGGCTTTAGGAGACCCCTCTTAATAAACCGGCTCAAGATGGACGTTAAAGGAATAGTGAGTTGGGTGAAAGCTCTCTTTTGGTTTTGAGGTTGATTTTAGGTAGCTAGCTGGACAGATGAGCTAGCTTAATTCGGGTTGGGATTCAACAGGTTCACTTCATAGCTTCGGTTTATGGCATTGGTGGCATTGTTTAGATTATTGGCATACGACATTCAAACCGTTCTTTGACTCGATTATCCCTACTCGATATCTCCAGACTGAAGTGTTAGGGTTGGTATACTGAAAATCATGTTTTTTGTATTTAATTTTATTTTTAATAAAATTATTTTTCCATTTTATGAGAATCTTTATGAGTAATGTATGCATATCATTTATTTGTTATGCATGGATGTCCGATATTCTGTATAGCATTTAATTTGGTGTGTAGAGTACGGCTTACACACAGAAGACCAGATTTTAGGTTCTTATAGAATATAAGTTTTATGTTCACAGTTTAGATGAAAATGGACATACTATCGGTACAACTGTGCCACAGAATTTTAGTAGGCCTGTCTTGGTTACGGGGAACAGATAATAGCGTCGTCTATTATTTCGACTCTCTGTGCCAGTACACTTTGTGTGTATTAAACGGGACATTTTGGATAATTAATTTAGTACTGACTACTGACTATATAAATTAATTCTCACTCTAAAGTTATTATGAATAGTGCTTATTCTTTTAATCCGAAAATAATTATTGATTTGCATATATTTGATATTCGTTGTTTTGATTCATTAGAGGGTGCGATCTTATATGGGGCTATATTCCCGATGAGTTGGATAGTGATATTAATTATTTGAAAAATATTAATTATTGACGAAATCCACGTTCCGAAAGAACGGGATTGACGATACCCCTTTAAGGATGTTTATAAGTTTTGACCGGGCCAAACCCTACAGGTGTATTTAATTATCCGGCGGTCAAATAAGTTAAGCAAAAGAGCTTAAGGAATATGAAGATGCCGATTAAATTAAATTATCAGTAATTAAATTAAAGTGGCGGGTATCGAAAATCTTAACGTGGGTAGAAATAGTAAGTATTTAATAATAGGAGCTCAATGCAAGAAGGTCTTGAGATTCTGGGTCAGAGTGCAATTATAGTTCTTTAGTGGTATGAACTGTAATTCAGTGTTTTATGAAAATTACAAAAATTGCTGCGTCTTTTCATAATTGCGGAAATCGCCCGTAGGTATCTGTGTTCCACTGGAAGTCTTACTCATAATTACTCCCCAGGTCCCTGCTGTAGCCCTATATATATGCGGGTAGGCTGAACCAGTTGAAATTTAATTTTTCATGATCATTATTATGATATTATTTTTGTCTCTCAAGACTTAAATATATCGGGGTTCTGCTGGTACAAGTTCTCGGAGGATCGTAGCCCACACTACGTTCGAGGATCGCGTAAGGGAATACAGTAGAAGATCTGACTAGAGTTTCAACTCGGAATCAAGTCGTAGTTGAAGATTAGCTCAACAAGAGGTATTCATCTAAATTAACTTTGGTTGCATGGGTTTTATTTTGATCGTTCTTTGTCAAAAGTTTTATCTAGAGCCCGTTTCGGCGTTTGCCCGTCCAGTTAATTTGTAACTGAAAATCATTTTACAAAAATAATGATCTTGACAGTATTGCCTCCAACAAATTGGTATCAGAGCCGTTTTGTTTTCTATTTATGGTTTATCGGGATCGGGTAGATTTAGAACTGTGCTAACTTTGTTTTGCAAGCGTTCTAATCCCGATTTTATGATCATCTATTTTTTTTTTATGTTTGATTGAATGGTTTGAATGGATGATGATTTAATTATTTTTTTAATCACGGGGGTTAACCGTGATAAATTAAGTTTTTTAGATTGATTGTGAACTCTACGGAGGTATAGGATCAATGTAAAAATTGTTGTTTTTCAGTTTCTAGTTTTTTTATTTTATGTGATCAAAATAAAAAAAAAAAAAGAAAGAGGGAGGATGAAGGACGGTATGATGATCCCTGAAAAACATGAGTTTTGGGAACTGTGAAAACCAGCTGCACAAATCAAAACGGTTTTTTTTTCTTCAGAAAGCCGTGCCAAACGCAGCCTTAGGCTGCGGCAGTGCTGCTTCTTCAACAGCAAAGCAATTCCCAGGCGTTTTCCAAACGGCTGTTTCATGGAGCAATTCCCAGCGGTTTTTGGGATTCCTAAGCTTAGAGCAAAAACCGGGTTCTAGCGTCCCATTCAGTAGCGGATTTTTTTTTCTTGAAACAGTATTTCGGCTTTTGGTGCTTCCCAAGCTTCATCAAAACAAAATTGTAGCGCAAGTCCCAAGCATCCAATCAAGGCGCAACTTCGGCTGTTTACGAAACAGTGCACCGTTTTTTTTTGTTTTGGATGCGGCGAAACAGTGGTTTTTTTGTTCCTAAAGGGTGCCGGTTTCCATGCAAAAGCTGTGGCTAAAATCCCATGAATCAAAGCAGCTTTTAATTCCCAAACAGAGCCGCTGGTTTTCCAAATTAAAGATCCAAGTAGTGTTTCAAGTACAAGAGGAATCCAAGTTAACAGTGGAATAATAGAATCAAGGAGTTTTGATGCAAGTGAGAGACAAAGAGCGTATCTTTTAACAGGAGATTGAAATTTTTTAGAGTTTTAATCGGATCATAAAATCAGAATATTTTTTTACTTATCTTACATTTAATTTATTTTCATATATTAATTGCGTGGATAATAATTATTGATTTTATTTATCCTGTTAATTTAATTAATTCGAATAATTGGTTTTAATTAAAATATTTTGTAATGAAAAATAAAATTAAGTTTTTTTAATTAATTAAGTTTAATTAAATGGAAAAAACTTTAGATATTTTATTTTTTATAAAATATCACGTTTAAGATGATTTTTTTTACATCAGATATCTTAGAAAAACGTGAGAATTAATTCCAGATTTTGAATTAATTAAATAAAAAATATTTAATCAAAATAAATTATTATTTTTCAAAAAATGTGGAACGAAAAATAAA
>JAUMHN010041407.1:0-52856 GCA_032360265.1 Heliamphora ciliata | reverse complement strand
CAAACACCAATTTTATGAAAATAAGTTTTCATACATTTAAATCCACCTGTTGAAATCAGAAGAATACCCAACATGCAACTCTCATAAGCAATAAATAACAGATTTAACAAGGATAAATATATCACCCAAAGGCGTACAAAACATGCCTTCAAGCAGGCATATAAAAGGAAAACTAGAAAAGTCATTCGCCACCATAGGTATCACTAGATCATCTCCTCATGATCATCAACCTCTAAACCTGAAAATGGTTTTACAACAAAATCCCACATTGTGAGCCAAAGCCCAATAGAAACAGACTATAAAGCTATAAAGCAGGATATACAATCATGTAATGGGAGCGAACTCAACCACAAGCCAAAAAGGTTTTACGTCATAAAATCCCAAGTTTCCTCACAAACCTCCAAAATAGTTTTCCCTCTACAACTAAGCATTTACACAATGCAAAACAATATTTTACAGTTGAAGAAAAATAATAACCAAAACGTTATTTTTTCACTCGGATCACACACCGAGGAAAGATAAAATGAATTCTATGTACCGACTCCGTCATAAAGGGACAGAGGTAGCAACTATAGACTCTTGCCCATTACCCAATCCCTATACATCATAGGACCGGTTAGGTAACAACAAGTTCTATACGGAGGACCACAACATAACCACTCAATTTATGGGCCCGAAACCAGAGGGAATAGAGCACCCAACTGATTAATTTAGAGGGACTAACCCAAAAGTACAAAGCACCTACTCTGCGCATGTTTTTGGACTTCCACCAAGGGAAACTCATGCCAAATATTCGTCATCTCGGCACATCTAGATAAACATTTCACAAAATCATACCGTAGCTCAACTACGAAAACATTTCTATAAAATACATTGTACATGTATTTAGACCCATCCATCAGCATGGAGATCAAATAAAAACATTTCAAATTATTTTCCTCCATTTTCAACAAAACGTTTCAAAAATGAGACTCAACCCCAAGGGTTATCTCCAAACCTCCAAAACACCAAGTGTTGAGATTTTTATCAAAAACCACCATTTTTCACAAAACTACCATTTTTAAAACCACCTTTCGAAAATCATACATCCACATGTCATATATAGTAATAAATCAAGAAAAGCAAAAAACATGCTTTTTACCCGTAAAACAAAGTTTAAACACAAATATGACATTTTATGCATTTTTTACTCAGTAAAAATACATATAATTACATAAAACACCCTTATACAGCAGTAGGGTCTAGAATCCTACCTCAACAAGTCGAAACTCGAAGCCTCAAAATCTGAACCACGTCGAAAAAAGAATCTGATTGGTCGAACATGAAGCTAACAGCGTGAATAGTAGGGATCTACAAGATGATCATCGAAAACTAGGCTCGATCAACACAAAATTGTAGAGAGAAGACAGAGAGAAAGGAAGAAATAAGCTTTCGCCAAACATTCCAAGGGCTGGAATATATATAGGCTCGTCAAAAACCACGGTTCAGTCGACTGAAGAGACCACTTCGGTTGACTGAAGGAGTTCCAAAACTTTAGAACTCTCCAAACCGCCACAATTCAGTCAATCGAACCCCCCAGTTCAGTCGATCGAACTGGAAAAACTAGGTTCAGTCGACTGGGCTAACCCCTCAAGTCGACCGAACCTCAGGGCAGAAGCGTACTATTTTGGGTCTCGGTTTAACAGCTGAAAAACCAGCCCAACAAGCCTAAAAAAGGTCCAAAAAAGGGTAAAACACATCTACACATGCTGTTCTACAACTCCAAAGCATAAACCATGCATCGATGATATACATAACATGAAAGAAACACGTCAACATGTATATATATCAAAAATAAAGCAGTTTAGGGTCTCACAGACCCGCCAGGCCAACTTAATTCACATCAATCCATGCGATTCATTATTTTCGATACCATCATTTTTCAAAAACCCGGGAGTCCAACCCACATCTGGTTCCTCTCCCCAAATATTTTTTCATAGTACCTCTTTTAATTTTTACATTTTAACTTCCCATTTTATTTTCAATCAAGTATAATTTTAGTATTCAATCCTTTCTTTCAATTCAAATGCCATCATAGATTTCAACACATAATTTCTCATAAATCACATTCCATTTATCAACTTCATGAAATGCCAACGCATAATTAACTTACACATGACCACGTCATTTAAAACAAATGGAAGGCACCCACCATATGCATGTACATGTATATACAAGATAAAATCTATGTTTCCTTCCTAACGCTTCAAAATATTAATGATAACCATATCACGACATAGCCCATAATTACCCATAATCATACTCATTCTTAAAACCTCAGTAATATGTTGAAAACCCATCTTTATCGCAAACTCAACCAAATGGTATGATACTTACATCTCAATCCAAGTGTAGTAGAGTAAGTATATTCATAGCCCAAGGGATAGGAAATTCGATGAAATGATTCAACATTGATGAAAATATACTTTTTCAAAGCATTTGGCCAAAATCGGGTGAAAAATGGTTAAGAAACTTTTACATACCCTCACTATTTTAATCATAACATTTTCTACAAAAAGAATTTTCTTATGAGAGTAGTCTTGTTGGAAAGAGGACTTCTGAGGCTTCGATTTGAGTACAAAAAATGACCCTATTTGGAGTTTTAATGAGGGAGATATAATAAAACAAAATTGGCCTTGCGCAGTTAGTCCGCTCGAGCGGACGTCGGGCGCTCGAGCGCCCAACTCTCTGCCAGTTGAGCGCTTGAGCGGGCAGGACTCCGCTCGAGTGCGCTGTCGCCCGAGAAAACCCTAGATTTGCCCCTGTTTTGAGTTTCTAACTTCAAAACCCTTAACCCTTCATCAATCAAGTCTCAAATCTCAATTTCTACCGTAAAAACATTGGATTCAAACTTCATCATCCCTTTTTATGCAATGATTTCTCAAAATCATGGTTAAACCTTTCTTAAAAACCCCCATTTCCATCAAACCCAATGCAATACACCCACAAATCTATCAATCTATCCATCAAACATGAAATCAACTCTATTTTTATGCATATAAACAAAATATCAACCCAAATCTTAATACACATATGAGAAAATTTAGATCCTGCCTCAGATTTGCTCAAAAGCTTGAGATTCCTCCAATTTCTCTCTCCTAGGGTTTGGATTGAGAAAGCTCTTGACTTCATGGTGCTCCATCTCCCTCCTCCTTTCTTCAAAGCTTGATTTCTACCCTTAGTTATTCCCAATCTAGCTCCAAAGCTTCAATTTTCATGGGGGAGAGTTAGGGTTTCGAGAATGTGGTGGTCTCTCTCTCTAGGAAGAAGAAGAAGAAGAAGAAGAGAAGAGAACAGAAAAGAAAAGAGGAAATGGGTCTCTCTCCCTCTTTCTCACGTGGCTGATATATATATATATATATTAACTTTCAAAATATCTCCATGGTTCAAGAGTGTTCCAAACCTTTCCCAATAGTCTGCTCGAGCAGACTCCCACCTCTCGAGCAGTGATCCCTGAACCTCAATTTTGTGAATTTTCTTAAAATTTAACTCAAACCTCTAACTTTGCTCACATTTAAATATTTCGAATTATTTATTAACATAGCCATATCAACATCGTTCGTTACCTTGTATCTCAATTTCACTTTCACATATTATTAATTCAATCATTAACGAGCAAAATTCTATAACACCCATGCCCAAATTTAATTCCGTCTTTTCTTTTACCGAAAATATGAAGGCACAAAATAAACAAGTATCAGGTTCTTACAATATTCTTATTTAAATTACGAAAATTTAATCTTTTTTAGAATAAATTGAGAATATGAAAATTTTATATTTTATAAATAAAGTTGGAATAAATTTTTATCACATAAATAATTTAATTTTTCTCAAAATATTATAAGTTTTGAACTAGAAGATAAATTATTAATTTAGTAGTTACTCTTTAATGAATAACATAAAATAAAAAGATTTTCTTAAATAAAATTTAGAGATAGTTTTAAAAAGATAAAGATTTAAAAAGTCTAAACATCAAAGTATTATGAAAGAAAAAGTTTCAAATAAAAATAAGATAAGAATTTTTATTATAAAATAATAAAAATATTTTAGTTAATTTTGATATAAAATAAAAGGTTAATTATGGTATTCTAAAATAGAAAAATAAAAGTTTTATAGTTTTACATAAATAAAATGAAGTCATAAAATTCAAAAGCAATTTTAAGAAAATTAAAAATATACTTCTATAAGTCTATTTTATAAAACAAAGTATAAATTATGTATTAAGAAAAACAAGTAGAATAAATAAATAAGGTTTAAATAAAAACAAAGAAAAATTATTCAAATCGACAAGATAATAATTAAAATTTTATTTCCTTTCATATAGATCAGGTTACTCATGGACAAGATAATTGATAGTCTACATAACTAAGGTGAGTCATTCGATATTTGGGTTAGTTTTAGTTTTACATTAATGTTTGATATATGGTATTTGATATGGAATTGACTAATTGATTATGAAATTGACAGAATTATGAGAATGATCATCTAAACAACGTCCTGGCGTTAGGAGGTGATAAGCGTACCAGTGAAGCAAGGTAATAAAGGTGGGAGCTATTGCCAGATAGCTAAGAGGACTAATCATATCCACCGTATTGATTGTGGGTTTGCTCCCTACTATATGACTGGCAAACCGTTAGATCATATCATTCTAAACTGTGAAATAATTAATAACTCAGATATCAATGATTTCACACTAACTTTGCTAATGAACGTTGCATTTTAACATTTCAGGCCGTGCATGTTAAAGTTAATTTTAATGGACATCATCATATTTTGGTAGTACTTATGTTCAGTCCATGTTTTGTACATATGTTATGATGTACCTTTGAAAGCTTTTTGTAAAACGAACTCTGCATGTACATATGTAGAAGATCTGGAAGATGGTTGTGTGATAAAAAGTATGTGAGGTGTATTTTCTTTCAAGAGAAATGAATATGCAAACTCATTTTGTTTTATGGTTAATAAAGGTTAAGCATAAGACTGAAAGTGAAAAAAAAAGGCCTCAGGTGGGTTTTGACTCACTGGCTGGTCACGGAAGCCATTCTAAAAAAATGGGTCCTGACAGCAGGCCTCACACGAGCGGAAATATGTTAACCAAGAAGATCCTACGATGAGGATATTTTTAGATGACAATAGAAACAGACTGCATCCAGTTTATGTGATGGTGTTATAAATGTCAGATCAATGCAAACCTCATACACGTTCCTCCATCATAGCTGTATAGCTTGACGTCGCCACGGTCGTTTTCAGTATGGGGAATCGATGTGATTAGTAAAATAACACCGAAGGCCTCGAATGGTCATGAATTCATTTTGGTAGCTAACGACTATTTTACCAAGTGGGTGAAAGCTGCTTCCTACTCAGTGTTGAAGGCCTCCCATATTGCTAAGTTCATCAAGCAGAATATCATTTGTCAACAGAGTCCCCCACGAGGTTATCTTAGACAATAGGTTGCACTTTCAAGGGGAGGTCCTGGACCTCTTTGAAGAGTATCGGATAGTAGCCCACAAGTCATCACCATACTGGCCACAGATCAATGGAGTAGTCGAAGCGGCGAATAAGAACATCAAGAAGATTCTGCAAAAGATGATCAGCTCATACAAAGATTGGCTAAAATGTCTACCATTCACACTGTGGGGATACAGGACGTTAATTAGAGTTTCAACAAGAACCACGCCTTACTCCTTAGTGTATAGGATGGAAGCTGTACTTTCCATTTAAGTGGGAATCCCTTCACTAAGAGTAGTAGCTGAGGCTAACATCCCAAGAGTAGAGTGGCAGAGAAATCGGATGGAGGAGCTACTCTTGTTTGACGAAATGATGCTACAGGCTCTATTTCATATACAAGGGTACTAGAGAAGGATAGCCAAAGCGTTCAACAAAAAGGTCAAGACCCGGGATCTAAGAGAGGGAGACTTAGTTCTTAAAGAAATTAGAGCTTCTATTTTTTATCCAAGGGGCAAGTTCAAGCCAAATTGGGTCGGGCCGTATCTGATCAGGACTATTATGACCGGTGGTACTGTAATCAACATGGACCTAAATGGAAACACGTTCTCCACTCCAATCAATTTGGACCAGCTCAAAAAGTATTACCCTTGACATAAAAAATAAAATAAAATAAAAACTCGCTGGGTTGAAAAACAAAAAGGTGACCTTGGCAAAAGTTATGGTATCATAAAAGGAGAGTGTTAATACCCAAGGTTGAACTAAGCCCGAACTACGTTACGGCCTGACTCCATTTCTTGAGATACGTAGGCAGCTTCTTTTAAGAAATTTGGCCACTTTCTTTCATTATCTATCTTTAAATCCAAGTAATGATCAATGCAAATTTATCATTGAGTTTAATAATAAAGTTATTTAAATTACAAAAATTGAAAAATTTTAAATAATTGGGAACCTTTTTCAGATAAAAGTGGATATTCTCATTACTACTATTACAATAACAAAGTTTTGAAAATAAAAGCGGGTGCGCAAGTCCCAAACTCTAAATAAAACAGAAAAAAAGCTATGAAATCCTAAAGAGCAAAGCAAGTCTCTCAGATCTTCCTCCTCTTTGCCTTTTATCCTCTCTCTTCTTTATTTCTTTTCTCTCTATCCTAGATCAGCCGCACCTTATACTCTTCGAAGAACTACGGGTACTGCAACTCCTACATCTCAATCAGTGAGCGAGATGGCTAAGCCTCCTAATACCATGCTAGAAATGGAATCTGAAGGAGAGACGAGTACATATGTTAGACCCCGACCCATTTTTTTTTAATGATTAAGTGTCGATGGCAGTAGGAATTACAACTTGATCTTGGTGATGTTTTGGGTGAATATTTGAGCTTGGATACGCATGAAAGATATATTCGAGGGAGAAAATGAAGTCCTGAGGGATGTTCGGGCAAAAATATGATAAAAATGTTTGGTCCTATTTTTGGGTTTTCACCCAACGATGGCCACTCGAGTAGTGGTCTGGTCGCTCGAGTGGGTATGTGGCAGAGAATTAGGTAGGTGGAAAACTGCTCGAGCAAAGCCATATTCACTCGAGCGGACGGCTTGGCGCCAGATTCTATAAAGACATCTCATGTCTTAATATTTGAGCCAAAACTTATCTTGGAAGTTTCTTCTCTCTCTCTACACAAAATCTCTGCCTTCTCTCTAGGTTTTGGGTGTGTTTGGGCTCGAATCTTGGTGATTGAAGGGCGGATCCTTGATGTACTTGCCGTAGGTTTCACGTATATCTGAACAGAACTGTGTTTCAGTGACTTTAGTTTTTTACCGGTTGGTAAAGCTTCGAGTTTGTAATTCTAGGAGGTAGGATCCTTGACTCTCATGTCTAAAAGGGGTGCTACATGGAATTGTATGCATTTTACCATTTTAAAATGCATGAATGGTTATTTTTTTTGTGTTTAAACCATGTTTGTTTGGGCAAAAAGCATGTTTTGCATATGGGGTGGTTTATTTCAAGTTGGTGGACGTGTGCATGTCTATGAATATAAAAAAAGGTGATTTTGAAAATGGAGTAATTTATGTAAAGTTATGAAATCCGTGTTTTATAGATTTGGAGCTAACCTTTGGGGTTGAGCCTTGACTTTTAAACATTTTGGTAGAAACGATGGAAACTATTTGAAAATATTGATTGGTCCCCATGGTTAAATGGATGATGTGGCGAAATGCCATTGAACGTTTTGTATCTAACTGTGTATATTTACAAACGCTTTCATAGTCGAGCTATATGTTTTTAATGGTTCTATAGATGTGCTGTGACAGTGCGTGTGTATTTGGGCCGCAATTGCTCCTCGGTGAAAGTCCAAAAACTTTGCGCAAGTAGGTGCTTCGTTCCTTCGAGTTAATCCCCATAAATGAAGTGATTGCCCCATTGAGAGGCATGCCCCATAGGGAGGCGGGTGTTGTTGTGACTCCGTATAGAACTTGTCATTACCTGGCGAGTCTTTGCATAGCCCGCACCTAGGCTAATGGGTGAGAGTCTATAGTTATTACCTTTGTCTCTGGTGTGACAGAGTTGGTACATAGGGATCATTGGCGATTATGGGAACCGTGTGGAAAATAACGTTTTGTTACTATTTTCTGTAACTGTTGGACATTATTTGCATTATATAAAAAATTGTGATTTTGTGAGGTAAAATCGTTTTTGAGGCTCATGTGAGTTGGGATATTCATATTATTCTATTAGCATGTTTTGCTTTTATTTCATGCTAGTCTGTTTCCTATTGGGCTTCAGCTCACAGTGTGGGATTTGTGAAAACCTTTTTCAGGTAAACATGGTCAAGTAGATTGATCTTGAGGTGCCCGGAGGTGGTGGAAGACAAGACCCTTTAAGTTTTGTCCTTGTTGGGTAGTTTATACCGTTTGTATATGGATCATGTTTCGATATAACATCTTTTAGATTTGAAAGCGTGTGTAATGTAATTTTAAAGCATGTGTAATGTAATTTTTAAGGTCATGGAGCCGATGTATGCATGATGTATATTTGAGAGAAAGACCATGGATTGGTTATTGTTTTCTGTAGTTTATTATTACATTTTTCATAGGTTGGTTTAGCGTTTTACAAAAAGGTTTTCGGATTGAAAGGAAAATTTTCTTTATCAAACTGATGTTTTGTACCTATATTTTGCTTATTCAAATCCTTGTTCATAGATCAAGTTTGTTTGGTGTGTTTTTGAGACTTGAGAAGATTTTCTGATTTTTTGCTGGAAAAAAAAACTCTCGGGCGTCTCACCGCTCGAGCCAATCTCTGGGCGCTTAAGCGGACAGCCGCTGTGATTAAAAGTTGGGATTTGTTTTGAAAGGAGCTTTTGGCTGGAGAAGCTTGGAGGCATCCCTTCTTGATTCAAAATGGCACATTTTGTTAATTGTTTTACAAATAAAATTTTGTTTTCGTTTTTATTTTTGACCTATTTGTGTTTGGGAGGTTTTGGTGGATCGTGGTATCCTAAAATGGTTGTTCTGTGGGCTTTTTATGTTACTCAGGTTTTGAGGCATGATAACATACAACCCCGTACGTCGCGGAATATGATATGACCCTGATCAAAGGAGAGAAGAGCAGTAAAAATCGGGAGGGTGAGCATATAATTAGTTCTATATAAAATGGCCGACAAGGATTACAAGATGGGCGGAGGATATGATGATGAGCCCTTAGAAAAAAAGAGCTTTCAACAGTTTCCTTCTCAACAGTGCTACGCTGACGCAAGTCTCTCCGTGCATTAGCAAAGGAGTGAGAGAGAGCGAAGGAGCGAGAGCATATTCAGTTCCGTAAAAATGGCCATAAGGACTACGAGATGGAAGGGGGACACAATGATGGGTACTTGGCGTCCGAACCTAAAATAGATGAAATGGTAGAAGGGGACATGATATTGGGTCCTTGGCGCCTGAACCTGAACTAGATGAAGGGGTTAAAGGAGGACATGATGATGGGCCCTTGCCGCCCGAGCCTGAACTAGACGAAGGTGTAGAAAAGGTCGATCAGGGAACCAAGAACGCAACCTCAGAAGACATAAAAGGGTATGAGAGTGTAAGGATTTTGGGTACTCTTGTTCCTACAAATCAGCATGAATGCGCCCGTGATGGTTGAGCTGGAAGATGAAACTGGCCCACTTGAGGGTGCAATGAAGGGGCCCCGACAGAAGCCTGGGAAGTGGATGACTTGACCGTCAAAGACTCGTAGAAAAGGCAAGTGGGAGGTGATTAATCTACAATGATGAAAGAGGATTATGGAAGGTTATGTGTTTGTGTTAGGCCAAGGACAACGTGTTCGTAACAATCAGTGTGTCCTAGATGGTTGAAGGTGCCAAAGACATGCCAATAGAGGATTGCTGGAAAAAGAAAAAAGTAAAAAGGAGGAGTTTTGAGTGTTACCTGGAGAAGTAGAGGACTGCCCGCAAAGGTAGTGGTCGCGCCGCAATGAACAACGTCCAGGCTAATCAGAGTCTCAGCAAGTGCTATCGGAACAAAGTCCTTTCCTGACCACATCTGACTCGTAATGTCGACTAGCAGGGAGCTGACTTGTCCGTCAGAAGAAACAAGGAGGTAACGAGCAAGTAGGCAGAAGCATAAGGCATAATGACACCATAACTGAAAGCTGAGATCACTAAGGTCGCAGTGGGACGAAATTTGTCTATAATCTGGGGGATGTTGAGGCAATCATCAGACATTAGAAGAGAAGCCTACTTCTTGGATAAGTTATAGAGGCACATCACCTGTTGCCGATTAAAGAGGAAGGGAGTCAGCACGGTAACAATCTTCCGTGGAGCACGGTCTAAAATAGTAGAGAACTCTTCTATAGTAGGGCATAATTCCTCAAGGCCAAAGCAGAAAACATGGGATTGTGGATCCCGTAGCTATGCAGCAACCCTCAGTAGTGGCTCATTGATCTTGACATCTCTCAAAAAGAATAAGGCGTTGATACCAAACAACGCAAAGTTAATGCGGTCAATGGCTAAAAACTCCTCTATCCATGCGGAGAGGGAGCTAAGAAAGGAAGCCATTATACTGAAAGGGACAAGAAGTTAGGGGCCCCATCGACCTTTTTATAGGGCATGAAGAGGCTGGACACCAAAAGGCTCAGAAAAGTCCAAGATTCTCGCAACCACAACCTTCGGAGGTCACGACCGCAGCCTCCAAAGCACAATCGCAACATTCTGTATATGGCCACAAACTTTATCTCTGTGCGACCGTGTCCTTCCCCTTGTACTTCCTTATGACCACAAGGTCCAAACCTTGCGCTTGCAACCTTCAAAGGTTGCGCGTGTACCTTCCTTGTACACCATTTGTACCTTTTGCTTTCCTTGTTTCTCTTTTCAATCGTTTGTCTAAAATTTTGTTGTTTTCAGATAAGACATCCATTTTGTTAAGAATAAAAGTGAAATTCTTGTACCGTCTAGCCTGTGACTCGGGACTTCTATCATGCATTATACAAACTAAGACAGTTTAAGCAATAATAAATGATAAAGTTTTCATGCAAAAGATAAAAGCATGATCATATAAATAGAAAAGTAAAAGGCTCGAAGGCCCAAGTGTATGTAAAGTGCAGGGGCACCCTGACCCATCATCAAATAAAATTGGGGCACCCAAGCTCGAAAAGATTAGTGTATTAGATAGTGTGGAATGAATAAAGTTAGTACAGATATAGGGGGAGGGAATCTCTCAACTCTCTCTCTATTGCTTATAGCGGACTCGACGGGAAGGAGACAGAACAGAGTGCCCAGCATCTGAAAGGCCAGCCTCGAACGAGTCAAACATATCCTCTAGATCATCTCTATCACCATCCTCATCGCTGCCAGAAGAAGATACAACTCTAGAATGGCTCTGGGCAGATGAAACTGATCCACAAATGGAGAGAGGCCGGGAAGAGGCATGAGATCCACAACCTCGCATAATACCCCAAATTGGGGCCTGTGGTTGTGAAAATGAAGAAAGAATAAGTATAGGAACAAAAAGCAAAAAAGGGATTAAATAGTAAAAGAAATCATAAAGTACTCACTATAGCCTTAGGTACGAAAGAAACGCCGGCTGTCCAAAGAGAAGCATCCTATTGGTGGACCAGCACCCTCAAGCCAAACACCAGGAGCAGCCGACGATCCACCCATGCCTGGTCAACCTGCGGAAAGGAAACAAGAGTTAAGCTAACTAAATGAGCAAAAGTCAAGAAGGAAAAGAAAGGACAAAGATAAACCTAGCAAATGTCAACTCTGAACTCTGGAGTCAGTGGAACAAGAATAGAAAGGTCGAAAGGATGACCCACCACGAAGATAGTAACGTCCCAAGGGGTCTCTGCACCCACTGCTCTTGACTACTCCCACTCCTGCTACGGAAGCTCCCGTTCCTGCTACAGCAGCTTCCGTTGCTACTCCTATTCTCCTCCTAGCTTTACCTGGTCTGGCCGGGGAAACCTCTGCAACCAATGGACAATGACCCATTAGCCCCATCAGGTGTCCCCTCGCCTACGCCGTGCAGTCTCCCACAAGCTCCAGCAATGTAGAGGCATGATCGCCAACCATCCCTAACATGACGTCCAGATCACTCATGATATTTGTCTAGCGCATGTGAGCAGGAGGAGGTACTAGAATACGAAAGTAATTTAGGTCAAGAGATTGGCAGACGGCTCTCTCTTTGAGGTACCACTCTAGGTAGAATGGGCCCTCCAGTAAGATCCGCATGGAGGAGATATCATGGCTGCGCATTAGATCTGCGCCAGCTCTCTCCTCTTTCCCTGCTAGCCACCCCACTAGACCTACAAAAGAAGAAAGACATCCCATTAAGAACGTAAAACAACAAAAGAACATAGTAGAGAACAGCACAAGAACATAGTAGAAAACAGTGGAAGAACAGAGTAGAAGATACTGAAAGAATAAGTGACAAAAAAAGTGACAATGACAAAACAGTGGCAGTGACAAGACAAAAGGAGGTAACAAAACAACGAGCAGTGATATGAACAGAGAACAGAAGCTATACCTGATCAAGGGTCAACCGGTCCAGGAAAAGTCAAAATATATTAAGGCTTTGTCCCCAGGCTTCATCCCCTTGTGCTCTCTCATCCACCGAGCAGCACAGGGAATCACCAGATGGTCCTCATGGGAGTTCGCCGGGACATGCATCCCGAGGAACTCATAGCTCCATAGCTGCAAAATAGTAAGGGTAAGAAAAAGGGCAGATAACAGATATATGAATAAATGAAAATGCAGAAAGACAAGAATAATGATATACCTCCCAGATCCTCTAGTATCCCGCTACGTTGAGCTTCTGTAAAATTCGTGTCACAGCCCTCATGAAGCCTTACAGAGTGGCAAGAGCAGCACCTCCCCAATCATACGTGCCGACTCGGTCCAGATGGTAGAGAGCTCTCAAATAGTGAAGATGGATGGTATTCTTCTTATTCACAAATAAGGGGATACCAAAGATGCATAGAAGACAGGCTCGGGCAATCCACTTGTAATGACGAGGCTTAGTGCACTAGAAATGCTGAAAATGAGTATAAAGCCATGTGTACATGACTCAGCCCTGATCCATTTGTAGGGGAATGGTGCTAAGGAAGTATGTCAATGCCTCAGCATAGTGGGAAATATCTAGATCAAATGGAATAGGGTCACCACCAGCACGGATTTTGGTGATCATCGTGGAGTCCAATGGAGTCAAGGTGGCCTCGAAGGTAGAGAAGTGAAAGGTATTGGTGGTATCCCATCACCTCTCTTCTAGAGTAGTCAACTGAACCCTGTCGTTGCTAGTGTCACCCAATAACAGTATGAATCTGCTAAAACTAGCTCCGTCAACAAAAGCACGGCTCGGGGTTGGGAAAGCTCCATACCACTCCAAGGCATCTCTAAAACCACTAAAGCCTCTAATATCCCTGCTAGCCTCTAAAAGAAAAAGCAGACGATAAGAAGACATAATAAAAGCTGCCAAATCAAATCAGATGCAAGAAGGAAGAAGAAAAAGAGATAACCAAGCTCTAGTGCGCTAGGCAACCTAAATCCAGAAGGTGTCTTAGGTTTTCTTAAGCCCTAGTGCGCTAGGCATCCTAAGGCTAGAAGGCATCTTAGGTTTTCTCAAGTTCTAGTGATCTATCTACAGGTCCGGTGGGGTATCTAGTAGGGGGTAGAGGAGAAAAGTGATAAGAACATAGAACAGGAGCTATACCTGATCAGGGGTCAACTGGTCCAGGAAAAGTTAAAATCTATCAAGGCTTTTTCCCCCAGGCTTCGTCCCTTTGTGCTCTCTCGTCCACCGAGCAACACGGGGAATCACCAAAAGGTCCTCATGGGAGTTCACCGGGACATGCATCCTGAGGATCTCATAGCTCCATAGTTGTAAAAACGTAAAGGTTAGAAAAAGGGTAGTTAACAGATATGTGAACAGATGAAACTGTAGAAAGACAAAAATAGTGATATACCTCTCAAATCCTCCAGTATCCTACACTGTTGAGCTCTCATGGAATCCATATCATAGCCCTCATGAAGTCGTACAGAGTGGTGAGAGCAGCACCTCCCCAATCATAGGTGGTGACCTGGTCCAGATGGTGGAGAGCTCCCAGGTAGTAAAGATGGACGGTATTCTCCTTATTTGCGAACAAGGAGATACCAAAGATGTATAGAAGAAAGGCTCAGGTGACTCACTCATAACGACGAGGCTTGGTGCACTAGAAATGACGAAAATGAGTATAAAGCCATGTATACCTGACTCAACCATGATCCATCTGCAGGGAAATAGTACCGAGGATGTATGTTAGTGCCTAAGTAAGGCGGGGGATGTCTGGATCAAATGGAATAAGGTCACCACTAGCACGAATTTCGATAATCATCGTGAAGTCCAGTGGAGTCAAGGTGGCCTAAAAGGTAGAGAAGTAAAAGGTGTTGGTGGTATCCCACCACCTCTCTGCTAGAGCAGTCAGCTGAATCCTATCATTACTAGTGTTGCCCAACAACAGTATGAATTGGCTAAAACTAGCTCCGTCAACAAAAGCACGTCTCAGGACTAGGAGAGCTCCATACCACTCCAAGGCGTCTCTAAAACCACCAAAGCCTCTAATATGCCAACCAGCCTGTGAAAGCAAAAGGAGATGATCAAAAGATATGGCAAAAGATGCCAAATCAAAGTAGATGCAAAAAGGAAGAAGAAAAAGAGATAACCAAGCCCTAGTGCACTAGGCATCCTAAGCCCAGAAGGCGTCTTAGGCTTTCTCAAGCCCAAGAGATCTAGGCACCCCAAAACCTAGTGCACTAGGCATCCTAAGTTCATAAGGCGTCTTAGATTTTCTCAATCCCTAGTGATCTAGGCACCCCAAGCCCTAGTGCGCTAGGCATCCTAAGTCTAAAATGAGTCTTTGGTTTTCTCAAACCCTAATACACTAGGCAAATCTCTATCAAATCCTAGTCATTTACGAAGTGTTGTCTAGGTCCTAGGTTCGTAAGATGACCATTAGGTTTGTTAAGTCCTGCTCCCTAGGCACCACAAGCCCTAATGCGCTAGGCAAATCTCTATCAAAATTCTAGTCATATACAAAATGTTGTCTAGGTTCTAGGTTTGTGAGATGATTCTTAGGTTTGTTCAACCCTGCCCCCTAGGCACTCCAAGCCCAAGTGCACTAAACAAATCTCTATCAAAATCCTAGTCATATGCGAAGTGTTGTCTAGATCCTAGATTCATGAGATGACCCTTAGATTTGTTAAGCCCTATTCCTCAGGCAACTTAAGCCCTGCTCCTCAGGCACCTAAGCCCTAGTGTGCTAAGCATCATATGTTTTAAGCCCTACTCCCCCGGAACCCTTGTTTGAAACCTTAGTATCTGGGTGTTTTGTTCAAAAACTCTGGTCATCTAGGTATTTCATTAGATCCTTAGTCTGATGTTCAAGTTCGTTGTCTTGGGTCTCTAGTTCTTACTGTTATATTATATGATGTGGTTGAAATGCCTTTATGTTTGTTATAAGTTATAAGTTTTAGTAATATCAAACACCATCATTATGCCAATCTCATGCAATGCACAATGACGTATTAAAAATGTGATCACAATTACAAATAATGTAATCATATTTACTATCCCATTAAGTGAAGTCAACAAATTATTTCAACATGCATTGAAAAATAAATAATGTGCACAAATTCAAATATTTCGAGCGGATGTGCATTAAAAATAAAGTAGAGTGATATGAAATAAGTATTTGTTTCATTTAAATATTTTTTTGAACAAATCGATGGGATATTTCAAATCAATAATTTCATATATTTACTTTGAGAATGAAATAAATCCATATATAACATATGTTTACCAATTAATATATAGTCGTACATCTTTTAAAACAATATTTTAATTATTATGATTATAGATAACAAAAATTCAACTATCATTAATTTTAACCAATCATAAGACATCGCGTGTTATTATTCAAGTTAAACAATTGAAGAAATTTTAAAAAATAAAATAGGACTTTTAAAAATGTAGAGATGATGACGTTTTGATATAATGTAATACTTATAATGAACCTGTACTATACATGATTATATTATTTGTTATAATACAATTATCAAGTATTTAAATTTGAACCATAATTTTAAAAAGCGGCCGTTACGGTTACGTAACGGTTTTGGTGGCCTCCGTTACCCGTTATGGTTGATTTTTCGATGTGAACGAAATTCACAAGTGTAACGGCTGTTACACCACCGTTACGGCCGAAATAGACCGAAACAACACCGCTACAGCCGTTACAACTTGTGTAACAGGATTTTAAAATGTGAATATTCTGATTTTGTTTGTTCATCAACAGATCTCACATTTTCTATTATTTTAAACCTAAAATTAGTCATAGTAGTCCGATAAGTCAAATACTACTTGGGCATTGTGGAATTTGCCTCAAATCTCTTTAATTTCACAACAATCGGCTAATTTTGCTATTTGTTGTTAACTTTCGACTCTTTAATATGTTCATTTTTCTTTCAATTTTGACGAGTTTTTTAAGATAAAATATTTGCTGAAACCTAAATAACCTAGTTTAATTCAAAATCCATATTTCTTGAAGATCCACTATCTATGAATTCGAATTTTTGTGATGATGTAGGTAGAACATATAATGCTCAAGTATTTTATTTTTTAAAAAAATGTTCAAGATACATGCTTCTTTACAACCCCCCTCCAAAAAATTTAGATCTATATAAAGTAAAGTTCAAACAACAATATATATTTTGAAATAAAATATTCAAAGTTAAAATTTAATTAACAAATCAAATATTGTGATTTAATATATAAAATACGTTATAGTTATGAAAAATTTAAGGACATTTTAGTTGTGCATTATGAATTTATAAAACATAAATTCATTAATTACTAAAAACATAATTAAACTATTAATTTTTAATTTGATTATATAGCAACAAAATTAAGACATATATTGAATCATGTCTAAAAAGTAAACAAAATTCATCAAAAATTATTTTAAAATTCAATAGATATATTTATGGAATGAAAAAAATGAAGGTTTGTTAATTTTTATGTTGTTGTGCAAAAGATAAAAAAAATTGACAGCTCCGGGAACCGCTACCGTTACGTTATGACCGTTACGTATTTTTAACCGCGCCACCGCTACCGTTACCATTACAGCGACCGCAATCGATATTTAAAACTATAGTCTGTTACGAAAGCTATCAAAAAAAAAGAATGGGTCATTGAGATGTACAATTGACATTCAATCACATTCAAACATTATAAGGAGTTATCTTATTGAAGATTTCTAAATGAAGTAAATACATATAAAATCAATTTTATTGTTTTTGTTTAGTTTGAGTATTGCAAATAGTACATATAGTGTGTGAAAGACAATAAAAAAAAATTATTACAAATCTACCGTATTTTTATAATATTCTAACCATTTGATCAATATCAATTTTGCTTTGTTTTTTTTAGTTAATCTAGCAAGGGCGCCCAACCCGCACTCATAATGCACTCAACAGGCCTGTTGAGCGCCAAGTGCCGAGAGTCGCGCGCCCAACCCCTGTTGTCCATCTTCAAATGCCAAACTGGTCTCTGGAGTTCACACCCAATGAGCGCTCAAGCGTCGGTTGAGTGTCACCATCATTTCTACTCCTACAAGGCCACGTTTTATTTTGTTTTTCTCCAAAATGTACATGCAATCTCCAAACTTCAACCTCACCTCTTAAAACGCTAACGGTAGTATCCATTTGTCAAGTTCAATTATACCTCTTCCCGTCTTCAAATCCTAATTGAATCGACTCTCAGAAGTTAGGCACAGACTCATATACTCTCTTTAACGGTCTTCACATATCCCACTCGTGAAGGTAACCACATTTCTTCTTTTCCGTTCTTCTTTTGATCTCAACGTTCAGGTTAGTGTGTTCAGAGGCTGTATTGTAGTTCTTCAGTGGCTGAGGTCTATGGCTCCCAAAACCTCGACTAAAAAGCCTCCTAAGGCTAAGAAACCGTTGTTTGACTCAACTAGGTTTGTCTCCCATGATGCTTCGGACCATTTTCACTCTACTTACTCCTCACGGGAAGTTATTTGTGAACGTCCCGTCTTTGCCAATGAGCTGTTGCATCTTTCATTTATGTCTTGGGTGCGTACCTTAGGTTGGCAGAGTCTTCTTGCATACCATGGTTCTGTTAACCTCACATTGGTTCAATAATTCTACAGCAACATTAGGGCAATTTCTCAATTAGCGTCGTCATTCATTTCCACCGTTCGGGGTGTTGATTTTGAGTTTGATATCCACTTCATTGGTGAATGCCTTGGCATTGCACCTATTTTTACCGATGACCTCGACTACCCCATTGACACAAAGTACCATCAAATTCCTTTATCGAGGGACTCCATCTGCCCAATTTTGTGTGGACAAATCATGGAATGGACCGACGGAGGAGTATTGAAACTAGCTTAGCTAAAGGATGAGTATAAGCTACTCAATCTTTTCCTTAGTGCCAATGTGGACCCCCGTACCCATTTGTCGAACGTTAACCATCGTCGGGTATACGAGATGGTGTGTATTGTAATGGGGTGTAAAGTTGATGTATGTCAAATTTTCAAAGAGATTTTTCTCAAATTTGATCCGTCCAAAACCCAAGTCAACCGTGACAAAGCTCTACCTTACGGACTTTTTCTCACCAACCTCTTTCATTTACACAATGTCCCTGAGCTGCCTACCGAACGCCGAACCCCAGTTGAGCGTCCCCTGGGTATTCATACGATTACTCTTAGCTCCTCCCATACTTCACGACGGGGTTCTAGGGTTAAACAGGTGGCAGGGTCGAGAGACACTACTCATCTAGGGGAAGGTTCTTCCATGCAGCCCTCCGAGGGGGATGAACCGTCTTGAAAACGAGGTCTAGCTACCACTGAACATGACATTGCTTCGCATCTATCCGAACTTCGAAGTGAACAAGGTCAGATGAGGGACATCCTTGACCAAGTGCTAGCATTACAAGTTTCTCAAGGGCAGCAGTTAAAGAATATTCAAAAATCTCAAGAGGCCTTTAATCAGCACTTTGCAGACATTGCGAAGCTATTACAGTGATTTTGTTAATTGTGCTGGATGTCTTTTGTCGTTTCTTCCTTTCCTCGCATGAACACGTTGTAGATGATGTTTATGACATTTTATGGAAATACTTGCACTACCTTATTGTACTTATGTTCGCAGGCATTGCTAGTGTTTTGTATTTAAACATGGTTGAGATGCTATCAAACGACTCAATGTGACCATTGAATTGTAACATTAATGTTATCCTTTTCTATTCCATCTAACTATGTTATTGGTATGCATGGTAATTAGTTGTTATTTATGTGTGGTCATTGGATGTTGACACTGACAGTTGCACACTAACACAATAATGACACTTTATATCCTTACAACCACTCATCACTAATACTTTCCTCAATTGATACTGACTGTGAGACCCTGACCCATTTTTTTTTCGGCGTTTCAGAACGCGCGTTACGTTTTTTTGTTTGAGCATGTTTTTATTGCTTTTGATGCATGATCGGGCTTAAATATGCATGCGAGGTAGGTTCCCGTGGCCATGGGCCATTGTGGTGCAAATTTCAAAATTTCAAAAAAAAAGATATTTTGGAAGCTTATAAATATCTAGAGTTAAATATTTTCAAAAAATATTTTCCAAAACTTCTCCAACAAGCTTCCTATTTTCTCTTTGCCTTCTCTCAAACTTCTCGGGGGCCCAGGGCTCAATTTTCGATGATCAGACTACCGATCCTTGTTATTGGCGTCGTGGTCTACGCGTTCATCCGGACGAAATTCTATTTCGGTGAAGCTTAATTTTGCACATAGATCGAGATGTTGAGTTTTGAACTCACCGAGGTAGGATTCTAGACCTGTATGTTTTATAAGGATGCTATGTGTAATCGAGTGTATTTTTACCGGTCGCATAGCTGTAGATCTGATTTTCTGTAAAATTGGGTTTAGAGGTTTAAAATCGGTTTTATGTCAATTTCGGTGGATGGAATCGGGTGTTGGGGGTTTCTTTAGAGGTCTTAGTACTAGGCCTGAGTGTGTGGATGTCCGAGGATGTTAGATCGAAGTTTGGAGGTGCCGAAACAAGATTTTAGAGGCTGAAACAGTGTTCGAAAACTATTCTCACCTCTGTTCAGTCGATCGAACCGTGAGGTTCAGTCGACTGGATCATGTTTTTGGGGTTCGATCGGCTGAACCTTGAGGGTCAGTCGACTGAACCGTGGCTGTTTGGCATTTGCGAGTTTCCAGTGTGTTTTTCAGTCAACTGACTTCAATCGACTGGGGGCTTGGGTCAGTCGACTGAACTTCTGGGCAGTGTGATGGTGGTTCGGTGGTTAGGTTTTGGTTTTCGATTGGCATCCTATGGTATTCAATTGATTAATTTATGGGATTAGTCGATTCAAATACCCGTGGATTCATTTTGGGGTTCGGTTGGCCGTGTGGTGGTTTGGGGGTCGTGTTGTGGCTTCGGGTGCTTCGTTTAGAAGCCATCCTTGGGTTGACATGTAAGGTTAGATTTTAGGAGTTGTGGCACGGTTGTGTGCGTGTTGGTTATGTTCGGGACGTGTAGGTCCGTGGTTCAATTTTAAGGTTTGGTTCTAGTAAGAATTGGTCTGAGGGAGGTTCTGGTGTTAATCTCTGGGTTAGGCATTGGTTGTCCGTCTGTGTGGACAGGTCCCGATTTGTGTATGGGTCATTTGGGTATCGAATGACGGATCAGTGGCATGTGATGTCGTGTTGGGTTATGTGACGGGTGGCGTCATGCTGTGATGTTATATGGCTATGTGCGTTTATAACTGGTTATGTGCATTTATAACTCTAGTTTATTTATGTACGGAATATGTGGGTGGATTATGTGGTTTTGGCATCGTGTGTGAAACGTCGTGGTCATACGTGATCTTATGTTTATAGAACTATGATTAGTTTTATTATCGTATGTTGTAGGACGGGTATGTTGTCCTATGTGGTCCTTGTGAACGTGAACGGTTGTTTTATATGCATGTGTTGCATTATATATATGGAGGGCAGATAATGACCCCATGGTGAAAGTCCGTAAAGTTGCGTATGAAGGGCGGACAATGGTTCTACAGTGAAAGTCCATGAAGATATCTGTTGACCCTGGTCGACAAAGCATAGTGGGGCGAAAAAGGGTCCTTCGGTGAAAGTCCGATCAGATATATGAATTGTATGTGATCGATCTGTGGTCAGGGCTCGGGAGAGAGCCAATGTTTATGTGTATATGCTGTTAGGGCTCGGGAGAGAGTCGATGTTTGTGTATACGTTGTTAGGGCTTAGGGGAGAGTCGGTTTAACTCTGTCTGTGTTGCATTCGTGGCTCATAAGAGTCGTGGCTCGTAGGAGTCAACCTTTGCCTGTGTGGCAAACTACTATGTGTATCATGGATTGCATGTATTTCATATTGGGCCGGATAAACTAATTTTCTTAAAACTATATTATCGGCCTACGAGAGTCGAAATACTATATTATCGGCCTACGGGAGTCATAATACTCAAATCGTTTTCAAGGCTCTGATGAGTTAAAAAATGGTTTTTATCCTCGTTTTCCCATTGCTTGTGAAAATTATTTTAATGGCTCTTGTGAGTCGTGATTTAAAACTATTTTCAAACTGTTTTTAAGGCTTGAAAGAGAGTCTAAACCTGCACTTTGATTTCCTAGCATGTTTTGTTTATACTCCATGCTTGTCCAGTTTTTGCTGAGCCTTGTCTCACGGTGTGGGATTTGCTTTTCTTCAGGTACCGATCACGCAGGTTGATCTGGAGGTGCCGGAGGGGTGGAAGCGCTGTAGTCTTCCTTTTTGTTTCTATCTATATCATATATGCTTAATACATGTTTCTCGGCGTTGGTGGCCTGTAATGTATGTCGTTTGGCGTTTATATATAATGCATGTATATTTATTTTGAGAGTGTATTCTCGGGTTGGGTGTTGTGGTTGATTGTTTATGGGTGTTTCACGTGGCCCAAAGTTTGGGGCGTGACACCGACGTTATGTCTCACTGTTGAACTCTTACAAATGATTCAAGTTTCTTTTGGTACTTATCACTAACATACTTATTACATGATTTAAGAGACACATTATATGCGCACACATCATGTCACATACATGATTATCTTATTTAATGGTCATTAGAAATAAAAATGTAACATAACAACAATTAAAACTAAAAAATCATATATAGATAGATAACTTAAACACCAATATATCATCCACATAACAATTGCATTCCATTAGAAATTATAAAATCAACCATATATCATTGAAAAATTGTTCCCTCAACCAAATACAATTCCTAATATTATAAACTCTCAAGCACAGTGGATATTTACTAAGATCGTTTTTTGTAGTTGATTCTGTGTTTTTGGACTTTTTTCTAAACGAATTTGTATAGCATTATTTTGTGAATAGAAATGATAATTACTCAAAAAAACAAACACACAATTTTACCCACAATTTAAAATGCATGGTTGACTTTAACTGCAAATATTGTGAGCCACACTTCAAGTAAATCTAAAAACTCATCATGAAGTTTAGTAAAATTAAGGATACATTTTATAAACTACACAGAAAATACATTTTGGCCATCCATATGATGTGGAACTCTCTTGGCCATCTATATACATGTGGAACCCACATGCATCGTGGTGTGTTGTAGGTTCAACATGCATATGCATGGTCAAGATGCATTTTTTGTAAAGTTTGTGGTTAGATTTACATCTACCAAATATTTTTCCATCAACAATTATAATGTCGGGGTTTGTTGAATATGATTGTTTGCTTAAAGCTGAAACAACCTTGGTGCTATTCAATTTATTTTCTCTATTTTAGTTATATTCTAAAACTGTAGTTTGAACTATTACTTGCATCAATTTATTTACGATTAGTCATGGAATTGTAATGGGATGCTAAGACTGCCTTTTGATTCATCATCCTTTGGCGTTCTTATCATAAAGAGCTTTTTTCGCTGTGGTCTGTGGTATGTGGAAACATGTTTTCATATGTATAGTATAATTGGACTTTTCTTGTGTCATTTTGTGTAGGCCATGCTCTGAGACAAGTTTCGTCCATTGCATACCATGATGATTTGGGAGTTTAATGAAAATTCACCCTTAAACGCATACCCGCACTAATGTCCGTGCATGAATGTTGTCAAATATGGCATAATTGGTGCTAATTAGTGCAAACCCATGTTAGGAAGCCTTCACACAGAAATTGCAAACTTAATTGGGAGGGTTGTTTGTATTATGAATTTTGATTTCGTCTTTATGAAAAAATTTGTTTGACTAGATGATAGGTAGTTATAAACACTATTCTATCACAATGAACTAATGTTGGATGGTGGTGGTTGGTTGGTATGTGGAGGTCAGGATGGTTTTACCACAGTATTTGCTTGGGGTTTAAAGTGATGCTTACTTTGAATGTGGGTTGGTAGTAGTCATAGATGGGTGATGCGAAAGGTTAGATTCATGATTCATGGTGGTAGGCCGTTCAGGGAGTTGATTTGTTTGTTTGTTATCACAACTAAAAGCAAGCAGGCAAACATAACCCACCATCATAACTGTACAATCGACGAATTTATTAATTTCATAACACTCTTCAAAATGATAACTGTACACGTGATGTAAATGATACTTCCTAGTATGCGAACTTAAAAATTGGTTCGTATTCATCATCTTCACCGTTAAAACATATGGTTATTTTTGGGACTCCTCTTATCAAATGGTCACGTGATAGACTCCTCTCATCAAATGGTCACGTGAACCACAACTAGTGCAAATGTACTAATGTGAATCATTGTCACCGTAGATGGATAATTTCGTCGGACCACATGACAAGCGCTTGGATGAGTTAACTGAAGAAGACATTTACCAATTGTTATTTGACTCAGAAGAGTTTGCCGAAGAGTTCTACAATACATATGCGAAGGTGCATGGATTTAGTGTTCGAAGGGATAATTTGCACAAGGACAAGAAAAGTGCAATGGTTGTGTCACGAAAGTGGGTTTGCTCGAAGGAAGGCCAAAGGGAAAGAAAATACCTTCAACAATAAGAGTGGAAGAAATAACCACAACCATTGACGAGAGTGGGATGTCAAGCTACGTTCCGTATCAAGTTTGATCACAAACGTGGTACATACGTGGTAGCCCATTTTGTTAATGACCACAACCATCCCATGATAGGGCCCCTTGGTGTTACATTTCTGCGTTCACATAGGAACATCAGTAGTCCGGACAGAGCAAATGTTAATGCAATGCACAATGTTGGTATGGGAGCTAGCCAGATAATGGACTACGTGGTGTAACAGTCGGGGGGTTACCGAAATGATGAATACACATAGAAAGACTTGTACAATCAATTTGCTATTGAATGCCACGCAAAAATTGGTGATGGTGTCGCAGAAGCTGTCTTAGTGTACTTATCTACTAAGGCCAAACAAGACTCCATATTTTATTACAAATACGACGTCGATGGGAAAAATCGTTTGAATAATTTATTTTGAATAGACTCGGACTCTCTTGTGGACTTTATATGCTTCGGTGACGTATTAATATTTGATACGACGTACCGAACGAATGCATACCGAAAGCCGTTTGTTATCCTTGCCGGGGTCAATAACCACTTCCAAACGGTAATATTCGGTTGTGCATTGTTGACAACTGAGACCGTCGAGACTTACTCATGGGTGTTGCAAACATTCCTTGATACGATGGGTAATAAGAAACCAATCTTCGTAGTGACTAATGGGGATCAAGCCATGCGCAACACCATCCAATCCATTTTGCCCAATGCTCATCATCTCTTGTGTAAGTGGCATCTTAAAAGGAATGCCCTAACAAACGTGCACAAGAACGACTTCTTGGTAGGGGTTCGAATGGAGTATGTCATTGTAATGTATGCCAGATGTTTTTGAAACAGCTTGGATGAAACTTATCTAGGAGCATGGCCTAGAAAATTACAAATGGGTTGGGGAGCTTTATGCGAAACGTAAGTTATGGGCTGAGGCATACTTGTGGGGCCATTTCTTTGCTGATGCTAAGAGCACACAAAGATGTGAGGGCATGAATGCATTCCTCAATCACTTTCTGAAGCTTAAAATATGCATTTATGAATTTTTACAAGCGTATGATAGGGCGCTCGCAAAACTACGACACAACAAAGCGAAGGCTCAAACCGAAGCTGAGAACACAACTCCGGTGCTCTCAACAGGTCTAAAGGCTATAGAGAAACACATGGCACTAGTCTTAACTCGTACCATGGTCTACAAATTTTGGGATGAAATGGCATTAGAAAAGTCGTTATTTCTAGTTGACAAGGTTGAGAATGAAGACGCTCGTGTGTATTACTTCTCGAAGTACACGCAACCAGAACGCCGTTAGAATGTTGCATACCACGCAAGCAGTCAGACCATTAAATGTTCATGCACGAAGTTTGAGTCATTGGGATTATCATGTGCTCATATGATAAGTGTCATGAAAATAGAGCACTTGATAGAAATCCCAAAGACTTACATCTTGCCGAGGTGGACCATATCTGCGAAATCATCTCCGTTGCACGGTCGGACACCACTTCCATAATGGGTCACACAGGTCACATGATTCGGCGCATTATCAGGTGCATGTAATGAGTTGTGCTACTATGCCTCTCAATCAGCAGAAGGGTATGAAGAGGCGAGACAAGAGATTACAAAGCTAACTTGTTAGCTAAGAGAATTAACCACCAGGAATACAAAGGTGGGCCCTGGCAACAATGATGAGGGGGCGTCTATGCCTCCTAGTGTAGGTGTCCCTATCATCATAAAGGGCAAGGGCATCCATCACATTTTGCCAAAGATCATACCAAAGCACCAAAGATGTGGTAACTGTAAACTCGTTGGGCATACGAGAAACAGATGTCCACTACTTGGCGTACGTGCATCTGTTGAAGATGTAAAAGTGGAATGGCCATGTACGAATGATGACGATGATGAGTACCTTAAAATGCATGTTGGCACATTCGGAGGTTGGCGCCAACAATATTTCACCAGAGAAGATACACATAACGAATGCGACCCATCGTTCGTAGGCGGTCATTATGCACAAGATTTGTTTGACAGTGATTTCATCTACAACCAACATTCCATGGTTAGTCATTCTCTTATGACTAGTGTCCATCATTTGGTCTAATTTGAATTTGTTCTACTATAATGTTGAGTTCAGATTTATATTCCTCAATAAGATGGAACACACGCAACAGACCCCAACAGCGTGTATGGCCACATGCAGGTGGTGCCGATGCAGAGGACGGCTCATTTGATAATGATATGTAAGCACTCTTGTCGTAGGTGCCAGTTTGTTTGGGGTAGCAGATTTAGTGGATTGGGTAAGCTTTCGATCGCGTATTTTGTCGCCAGAGGGATTGTGACACCGGCGAACGCCGCCCTGATGATGCAGCTAGGTTGCATGCGACAGAGTGTTAATTGGACCCAAAATTTTTAATTGTTCGGATCCGTATAAGCGCGTTTGAGCGATTGGGCAGGCGGTAAGAAACTATAATGATCCACATATGTTAGCCGATACTAGTTGTGGGCTACATGAGGCTTTGGCAGGACTCAATCTCAGTGAGGACAGGGTCGAACAGTTTGGCGCCGGAGGTATATATTAATACAAGTTTCCCTGAACCTATTTCTCTTATCTATTACTAAGCATGTAAGAAGGGTTTCTTCCAATTTTTGTGAGAAGATTATGGATGGTCTTTCAGCTACAACCTCAAGATGTTTGTTTTACTTGTACTTCTCCTAATCATGGCCATTTTATGAGATACTAAAAGCAATTGAGAGTAAATTGGTTAATAAATTTGTCCATTGGTGGCTTGGTGCAGATCAATGTTTCTCTATGAGAACTAGAATTGGAATTGCATTCATCTATAGTTGTGTAACTTTTTCATCATTTTGTATTATCATTGTGATTGTATGCACCACATTGACATATTTGTAGTGCCTCTAGTTTTGTAAGTTCATTCAATTGCTTTAAGGGTCGCTACAATTGAGTTTTGCCAGTTTCATTGGCACCTACTCTGCAGGATGGTACAGAGAATCTGATAAAATTGTGAAACTAGTCTGCTAGATTGAACTGATCATATTTGTGCTGGTTTGTTCATATGGTTCCTACAATTTCATATGTTTTCTTTCTTCCGCTGACTTGCTGTCACGTTCTTTTTGGGTACTTCATTAACCGATTACTCGTAGAATATTGTCACACTTTCATTTCTCCAAAAATCAAATGTGCCTGACGAATAAAATGCCAAAACATGGCACTTGAAAGTGACCAGTAATTAGCTTCTATAGAATAAGAACTATTTACAGTTGGTGTTGAAGCAAATCTAACTCAAAGGTTTTGTTTTTTTCCAAAAGAAAAAACAATTTTGACAAGTAAAGTGTGACAATATTTAATGTAAGCAATCAATTGATATCCTATAGTAAATAGCTTCTATAGAATAAAAACAACTTACAATTGGTGTTGAAGAAAATGTAACTCAAGGATTTGGTTTTTCTCTAAAAGAAAAAACAATTTAGACAAGCAAAGGGTGACAAATGGTCGCACAATCGGATAGAAAATTATTTTCAGTCTCGACATGTATTGTCTCAAATGATTTCGGACCACCTATTTGTGTGGCTCCCATGTGGTGGGATCCACACAAATGTATGACAACACTTATGAGGACTTGATTCAGGCTATTCCCACTTTTGTGCGAATTTTCAAATTTTTATTGAAAAATTTTATTTTTATTTTTTTGGTTTGTCGAATATGATTAAAAGAAGGAAACAAACTTAATAAAGAATAAAGTAAACAAAACCATTGACTTATTAACTTATTTTATTTTTTATTGTTTTGATAATTTTTTAGTTTTTTATTCTTTTTCAATAAAAAATTAAAAAAGTAAAAAAATAACTTCAAAATAAAAAAACTCAATAACAATAAAAATGAATAATATAGAATAAAGTTAATAAAACTATGATAATTATAATAAATAAATAAACGAGTTTATTTTAAATAAGCTCGTCTAATAGCAAACAAGTACTGCAAATAATAACATAAAAAAGAATTTAAAAAGAGACACCTAGGAATTGGCGCTCGACCTGGTGCTCAACAGGCAGTGTTGGGCACCAAGTCTAGTGGCTCCCAGGAACTAGAGCACAATGTGGCGCTCGACGTGGCGCTCAACAGGGTGTGTTGGGCACCAAGTCAAGTGGGTCCTTCAAATGGCGCTCAACGTGGCGCTCGACCTGGCACTCAACAGGCTGTATTGAGTGCCAAGTCCAGTGGGTCCTTGAAATGGCACTCGACCTGGCGCTCAACAGGCTGTGTTAGGCACCAAGTCCAGTGGCTCCCAGGAACTGGCGCATGT
This sequence comes from Heliamphora ciliata, assembly GCA_032360265.1. NCBI lineage: Eukaryota > Viridiplantae > Streptophyta > Magnoliopsida > Ericales > Sarraceniaceae > Heliamphora > Heliamphora ciliata. The sequence goes on along the minus strand of JAUMHN010041407.1, from coordinate 24,458 downwards.
CGTGGTGCTCAACAGGTTGGGTTGGGCACCAAGTCTAGAGAATCACTTGAAATGGCGCTGGATAAGCGCTCGAATTAGCGCCCAACAAGCCTGAAGGAACCATTATATATTAGTCACCATTTTTCATAAAATGTTTTTGTAAAATACATGAAAATCATTGTGTTTTATTAACTTTAGTATTGAAATAGATTTTGGTCGTTATCTTTAAAATATTTACTTAATTGACTAATATCATATAACTTCTTTTGGAAAATTCATCGATCGAAAAATGAAAGACAATGATTTCAAGCCAATTTGGTCCAAAAATTTACTCAGAACATCAATGAACGAAAACCCATTTTTGAATTTGAGGGTTTAGGGTATAAATGTAATTTCCTTGGATAATATAAAAATTTATTAGTGGATCGTTCGGCCTGAAATAGTATTTATAGCTTTTGTTTAGGGATTAGTCTTATTGTAAGATTAATTTTATTAAAAAAAGTTTGAATATAAACAACTCAATTGTGGAAGACTAGCCCCTTACGGTCATTTGAGCTGAGCTTGGGCCAAGGTTGAACATGTTAATTTTTAAATGTGCAGAGCTCGAACACATTATTGAAATGATATTCAAGTTCGAGTCAAGCTTGAACAGGATAAAAAGAAATCAAACTCGTTAATGCCTAGCTCTGTTCGTTTACACCCCTACTTGCCATTCTAACGTAATATTCAACAAGTCATAAAAAAATTGATACAACATTATTTGTTAGGAAAAACACGTCAAATTATAAAAGTACTTTATGTAAGTAGAAATGTTAAATGCATAGTAAGTGGGTCACTATTATCTCCCACTTACCTAATTAAGGTGAGTCAATATTGCCTCTTTAGAAGTATTTTTTGTTATATGGTTATTCGATTCACTACATAAATAATGCTGCATAGTGTTCTGAAACTAAAATATAATTACTCACAAAACACTAACATAATCCAAGTATGTAGGCCACTTTCATCACCCAATCACATTTGAAAAACACACCACATGACAAATGGTCGATCTCAACAACACCATGGGCGTGCTAACGCACTCAATTAGCACATTGTTTCTCTTTAAGAAGTAAAATAGGAATTATTAACGAGTACAAAGCATAAACAGTTCCAAGGCCTACATCAATCACGACTACTACAACTACTGTGTGGGATTACGTTTGTATTGTTACGATCATGCACGTCTCTTTGCTAGGCTGGGAAACTTTTTATATATCTTCTCAAGTACAGTTGACTTATGCTTGTTATGCGTGTGCATAACAAGGTCCACCACTAGCCTCTTCCTTACAACCTCGGAATCAAACATCAACTACATGTGAAGATGGAAATGAATAAACAAGTTACAGATCGGATTACTTATGTTGAGTAAATAATTTCAATACTTTAGCACCATTTAGGTACCTTTGGCATGTCAGACTCATCCAGATGTTGGCACTCATAATATTTTACGACGTGCATGCCACAGTCATACCTATATTACATATGCGATCGCATTAAAAGACAACACTATATGAGGAATGCCAAAAAGTTGAAATGAAACTAACCCATGTTCTTGTTGTGGCACCCATTTGAGTCGACGGATCGAAAATTTGTTTATACTGGGCACGGGAACCCCGTCACTATAGATGTAATTAGGTAAGACCTGGTCGAAGAAGCGAACCTGCATCTAGATGAAAGCAGGCAAACGTCATTGGGCATAAATAGTAGCAACTACTAAACATGGAAATATGGGAGTATACTAACCAGAGTCTTTACTGACTCCTTTCGGCCGAGATTTCGCATTGCCGAAAGGAATGAATCTAAAATGTAGATAACTTTTTGGTGCATGCCGATGACGACCATGTACCAATGTTGTCCATTGTCGTTGATAGGAATGTAGATTTGTACGAAATATATGAGAATGGGAATGCATTATTATAGCAAGTCACAAAGCATAGTGATCATAGAATATTACCCATTCACATGCAACTAGGCGGCCTATATAGCGATGCATGCCAAAATATGACGACAGAATTAAGTTTGGCTTGGCATTCCCACTCAATATCATTTGCTATGCAAACACAAACCATAATAATAAGGTTATATACAATATAAACCAAATGACGTCAATGGAAACATCGATCGAAAATTAAATTGTAAAGATGCATACCGCTACATAAGTAGGCAAAAACCAATTTGTCCATAATTTGTCCGAACTATGCTCTCGTTGAAGGATGGTTTTATTAACGGCGACACAAGTAATGATCTGAGCATTTGCCAATTAAGTTATGGTAGTTGACAAATGAGTGAGGATGAACATAACAAAACAAGCAATATAGATACTCACTGCGTCACTCAACCATTCTCTTGGCCGTAGTGTCAACAAGTCATGTCGCCTCATGTAGTCGGTGGTTGTTTCAATTAACACCTCCCTACAGAACCCAAAGCAAACAACTCATCAAAAGGAAAAACATATTTTGAACATGAAGTCATATTATGTGGGATACAACCTTGCCAACATCATCGTATCAAAGATGTATGTTGCGACGTGAGTCTCCAAGCTCGAAAGGGTGGTAGCTTACTTCACCACCATCGCCGTCTGTTTTCATAATGGAATCGGGGGAGTTATATGCGTATAGTAAACAAATGTATTTTATTTTATAACCACTATATATGTATTAATTATCATCAGTAATTTGAAGGTTTGTAATTTGTTACCTTCGCAGTTGATTGTTTACCATACCGTCCTCTGCACTTCGTTCGTCTTTGCTTACCTACACTACTGTGAACCATGTAAGGACCCTCAGACAGCACAGGTATTGTTTGTGTTTGAATATTATGGTCAACGGGTCTAGTGGCCACCGTCGTAGGAACATGTGGAGTAAGCAACATAGAAGATGACTCAATAGACAACCTGATGTGGATCGTCGTACAAGGAGAGCGTCGTTGGACTTTGATCGGGGATAACGGCCCTGTCACCTGAAAGGGCAGGGGCAAGCGTGAATGTATCTTTTTCTTCGATTTCAACATTCTTCATTTCAATGTCTTCGTTATGTGGATCAATAGTGTGAAATACATGAAGGCTAGGAGTGGCCTTGGGCTTGGGCGAGGGGATAACGTCCTCAGTGGCCCGTCCAAACGGTCCTGATGCATGAGGAAGCACCAATTCCTGCTTCAATTTGTTGAGTGCATCATGTAGTGAGGTCGACAGCGCGTCCATCGAGGCTTTCATGTAATTGGAATAGTCGTGGAATCCCTGCTCGAGCTTGGACACACGCCCTACACATTCTCGTACTTTAGCTTCAATTCTTGTTTGACTTTCTTTGACTTTCTCGTCTACTCTTCCCCCATCTTCCCCAACGCTCTTCGTACTAAAAGGACCCGACTCAACCTTCAATGCAACTTGTTACAAAATGGTGAACGAGTTTAGTAAAGAAAACATAAATATTACTTATGGTACAGTCCTTTTATGGGTATTTGATAATATTAATCGAATATTTTGTTAACTTACTTTCTCATTATCTTTAAATCCCAAGCAGCCCAATGATTTCATCCGGAACAAAATCTCCTTGTCTCCCCAGTATTGGAGACCAGGTGTAGGTCTCTTCATCCATGGGATGGAGAATTGTCTCGCAGGTGTGCAACTCTCAAAGTAAAATAGCTGTACAATTCATATAGCAAATAGGAGCCGTTAGATTGGTTACTTAAACATGGGATAAGATTTATGGAAGAACGACTAGAGGAGAAAGGAGAAGGCGAACAAAAAGGCTAAGAAAGACGTACCATGAGGAATAGCAGACAACCTTTGAGGCCCCGTTGGCCTTTCTCTTTGAATGTGCGAACCCCCTATATGAGGAAATCGAACACGAAACGGCTCCAATCATATTGACCGATCACTGAGATATCTTCCAAGGCGTGTAGATATCTCCGATTCACTCCTAGATCAAAAGTTGGGCATAAGATGGCCCCAATGAGGTACAACACCATCTTCTGACAAAACATTTCGTCAGCAGCCTCCATCGCGCTCAACTCATCTTTCAACTATTTTAGTGCGATTGAACCGGCTTGACTGATCTCAACCGACATACACAGGTCGTGTATCTCAGTATGAATAGATTTGATTGGCACAGGCTCCCCATCGCATGGCAACCCAAAAATGTTGTGAAAGTCCAAGGGTACAACTAATATCTTCTTCCCATGGACGTTCAAGGTCACCGTGGATGGGTCGAACATCTCCACTAACCACTGATACATTTGTCTTGGCAACTTTGTACAATGTAAGTGGAGTAGGCCACCAAACCCCATGTCCTTACATGCTTGGACTTACGTGGGCCGCAGGCCTTGTAGGGTGATGTACACAGAGTTCAAAGCGATCCGTGTCGTAATCGATGCCTACAAAAAATAACAAAAAAAGGCAATGAGAACGTAGGAGATGGGGCATTGGTTACTGAAAAGTATAATACATATAACTATGCTAAACCTAACACGGTATTCAATTACCTTTGGAGACTTGATCGAAAGAACCTCGGTCTTCTCTACTTCATACCACTTCAAGGCAGCCTTTGCTATATTCTCGTATTTCAGCTTCTCACTTTTTGGAAGCGCCTTCCACTTCTTTCCCACTTCTCGCTTAAACTATGAGAATTAACCATCATATAACAATAATTATACATAAAACGCGTGAAACTAATAAAATTGAGCATCACCAGAGAAGCAACGATGACAGTACCTCAAGGCTTAGAATGTCAGTGGATGACTGTTGTTTTCTCTTTGTGCATTCGTCTTGACTACAACTGCAAATAGTGAGGCATTAATATGACAACAAATAACATGGTATCTAACATGGAAATATATTTACAAATCTTACTAAAAATAAATCCATGCACCGCAAGGTCGCTTAGGGATCGTGTGTTCTCCCTTTTTTTTCCATATGAACTGTCAAATAAACAATAAACATTTATTGGTAAATTATTTCAAGTGAAAACAAGGAAGACATAAGTCCTTTTGTCCCTCTAAGATCCAGTATTACCAACCCAAGCATAAAGGCAGTTAGATAATATTTTAATTAAATCAATCATGCATTCCAATAATTATTCATTTGGTCCATTTTCACAATATAATTCATGCATATCATAAAGAAATGAGCTAACAATATAAAAGAGTTAGAATCCATGCTACCTTGATTTTCGTATCAACTTTTATGTAGAACAGTTGATGTGACCGGGTTAAATATAAAGAATACTGCATGGAAAGAAAGATATTGTGTGGTAGCTATAGAGAATAAGAAATATTCAGATCGCATTCCATAAATCAAAGATTAAGTTAGAAAAACTTCACCAAAAGATATGTCCAATTTCATAGATACCTATTAAATTACTCAACTTAATGAGAAACTTCATGAAGCATGGGTGTTTGTGAAGCAATGACGTGTCCAACAAATTGTTTCATCGTTATGTCATCACAAGTAATGGAAATGTTTTCATTTTTTGTTGTGAAGATTTATGATCCAATTGTATACTATGTAGATACAAACAAATATCCACTTACATTTTACATAAGTTACGAATTTTGATGACATTATACGTAGAGAATTTTAGCTGTAGATATCTCATCCTTCTTTGTACTTACAAATCAACGAGGGCCTTACAATCTGAGATCTCTTACTAAAAGGTAGGACATCTATGTAGGCTAAAGCGGACTAAGTATAAGAGTCGACATGATTCATAGTGTTTGAAATATAATAATTTACCATTTACATGTGGGAGCCCTTTTAATGTGAATTTTTTGCTAAATGATAGTGCAACATGAATTCAAAACTAGCGTGATTATGAACATAAACGTGCTACAAAAAGAACACACTTTCATAGGACACCAAAGAACAATGTGGTCATCTTACCAATTTGACCTTATTCATTTATTATGGGGACAAATTCCTCAAATTTAGTGCAAATTAAAATTTGAAGCATGTCCTAATGTTATGTTATCGGTTTTAAGGTACCATTGAAGACAATTTTGGCAATTATTGATAGTTACATGACTTTGATTCTTCTCCAATTTGATTTAAATTCGTATAGATGTTATCAATTTGGATGGTAAGATTGCCATGCTCATTATCTCCTTCGAAATCTAACAGAAATTGGACTTCTGTAACCTTCAAGTGCCTAATCAGCAAGAAGCCCACAACTCCACGGGTAAGGTCAGTCGAGAGATCTATTTGTAAAAAGTATTTCATGTTTTCCACCTAGGGGTCTTGCCATGTTTCTTCCTCAATTGGGCGACTCTCTCTTTTTACAATTATCCTCCACCACGTACCTTTTGAACCTCCCAACAAACCACCCAAACCATAGCTCCACCACTGGCACCACTCGATTTCTTTTTTCTCCCTAATGTGTATGAGTTAAGCATCCTTTTTGGTTATGTGGGTTTTTCCATTGACATCGCATTTTACTTTTGAAATTGACATTCACAAGTAAAATTGAGCATCACAAGGATTTGGGTTTTTTTTAAAGCATTATATATGATGCTCCTATTATTGTCATTTTGAAATGTAAACATATTCTAAACTTTCACTTTCTCATGGTGTTCAGTTGTGTTGTCTAAAAAATATTTGCCTACATTGGGAATAAATCAAACTATGAATGAGCTTTGTGTTAATCTCTTTTAAATTTTGGCTGTTGATTTAACCTTTGGTTTACAGTGCCTAAATTGCCATTGAATTTTTATGGAATTTGTGATTTTTGGTGCATGTGACTACTCTGTTGTTAATATTGGTTGGTTTTATGCGCGCATGTTCATCATCTTTTGAGTTTTGTCCCTCACCCTACCCCAAAAATAAATAGTTTCAGGGTGTGTAACACGGTATTCGATGTATTTAAAATTATGAACTTAATGGTTATAGCTGGAAAGATGTGAATATGACTTAAAGCGGATTTATAAAACATACTTGTTCATGATGTTAACTTATAGGTAGGAGTAGTACTAATTGTGTTCGTTGATTTAGAACCAAATGCTACAAGCAAAAACTAATAACTACACCTGTTTATGCCATGTCTAAAACAAGTGATGTGTAGCCCAATGCTAGTAGTAATTGCAAAATATGAAAAATGGTACCTTCAAGTGCGGTCCTTCAAGTGTAGTTCCTATTATTGCTTTTTTTTCTAGTAATAGTAGGTTTATATCCTCAGCTTATTTTGTTATGCTCTAAGTTCTAGAGTCTTTCTTTGAATATTGTCCAATTTGACACTTCTACGTTCTAGGTCTTTACATTAATCAACTCCTTGAGAGCTTCTTGACACTCATCATTACTTTTTCTTTCTTTAATTATGAGGACTTGATGCAAGCATTCCAGAGCCTTTCATCAAGACCTAGAACTTATTAAAGAACGCATTAAAGAACGCCAAAGCAATGATGAGATTCAAGAAGCTCACAAGGAGTTGATTACTGTAAAGATCTAGAACTTAGAAGAGTCAAATTGGATAATATTCAAAGAAAGAGCCTAGAACTTAAAGCATAACAAAATAAGCTGGGGATATATACCTATTATTTGTAGAACAAAGCAATAATAAGACGGTGGAGAGGGTTAGACCAAGCACAGCGAACGTCAGAGAGGGAGATAAACTGAGATTGCGAGAGGCGAGAGCCCTGAGGCTAGAGAGAGATTTGAACAACGAGAGTGCGAGAGGTGAGAGGGCAGTGATGTCAGAGGTGCCTAGCTCGGTCACTTCCTTTCCTCAGTGAGCGATGTTCTGCTTTATAGCCACGCTCGCCTCTGCCACACACGCATGTCCAACAGTTGGACAATTGTGTTCAATGATTTAGAACCAGATGCTACAAGCAAAAACCAATAACTACGCCTGCTTATGCCATGTCTAAAACAAGTGATGTGCAGCCCAATGCTAGTAGTAATTGCAAAATATGAAAAATGATACCTTCAAGCGTAGTCCTTCAAGTGTAGTTCCAATTCTTGCTTTTTTTCAGAAATAACAAGTTTATATCCTCAGCTTATTTTGTTATGCCCTAAGTTCTAGGCTCTTTCGTTGAATATTGTCCAATTTGAAACTTCTAAGTTCTAGGTCTTTACACTAATCATCTCCTTGCGAGCTTCTTGCCGCTCATCATTGCTTTTGCTTTCTTTAATTATGAGGAATTGATGCAGGCATTCTAAAGCCTTTCATCAAGACCTAGAACATATTAAAGAACGCATTAAAGAACGCAAAAGCAATGATGAGATGCAAGAAGCTCGCAAAAAGTTGATTAGTGTAAAGATCTAGAACTTAGAATAGTCAAATTAGATAATATTCAAAGAAAGAGCCTAGAACTTAAAGCATAACAAAATAAGCTAGGGATATATACCTATTATTGGTAGAACAGGGCAATAATAGGACAGTGGAGAGGGTTAGGCCAAGCACGGTGAGCATCAGAGAGGGAGATGAATCGAGATTGCGAGAGGCTAGAGGCCAGAGAGAGATTTGAATGGCGAGAGTGCGAGAGGTGAGAGGGCGGCAATGTCAAAGGCGCCGAGCTCGATCACTTCATTTCCTCAGTGATGCGATGTTCTGCCTTATGGCCACGCTCGCCTCTACCTCACACACCTGTCCAACCGTTGGATGATTGAAAGCAATTATAGCCATTTAATCAAAGATAAACATCACATCAAATATCCTAACTTGTTATATAGATATTTGCTCAACTACTTACTAAAAATGAAAAAATAATCTTAAACTAACACCTTCTATGTAAATTACTATCATCTAATAGTCATGACTTAGCTTGCCAAGATTAAATTAGCAGCATCCGTCTGTTTTCATTCTAGTGTACTGGATGCCATGGCAGTTACATTTAATCATTGACAAACAAATATCATCAACTCAAAGTTTGAAGCCAAGCCTTCGATCATAATGAAACTATCGTAGTGGGATTCGTGCTGTATGCATCACGTAAAGAAACGATACCATTAAAAGCAATTGAAATATAATTTAAAAAGATATCGTATAAAATAACTGTCACGCCCCAAACCCCAGGATCACGCGAAAGCCCACCAAACATCGTTTATGAAAATAAGATTTACAGTTGGAAAATCATCAACTCAAAAATATAATATTTAGATAAAGGAATCCCAATGTTCAACTCTCATAAACAGTAAACATGCATTCTCAAACATGAATAAGTATATCGTCTCAAGGCGTACAAAACTCGCCTTCTAAAACACGCATCACTTGTAAACTACATGTCACAAAAAAAGAAAAAACTATAGAAAGTCTTCCATCACCACTGCGTCTAGGTCAACTCCACATGCATACCTGAAAAAGGTTTTACAGCAAAATCCCACACCGTGAGCCGAAACCCAATAGAAACAAACTACATAAAGCTGTAAAGCAGGTTATGCAATCATAAGCACATAAGCTCAACCACATGAGCTAAAAGGTTTTCCTCTCAAAAATCATTAGTTTTCCATCCTTGAAACTATGCATATCATTTTGACAGTTATTATGCAACAGTTAAGGAAAAGCAATAAAAATGCAGTATTCTCCACTCGGGTCGCACAGCCGAGGAGAAGAGATAAAATGTAATCCTATGTACCGACTCTGCCACGCAGACAAAGGTAACAACTATAGACTCCTGCCCATTATCCTAGTCACAACTTAAGGCCTGCTCGATAATGACAAATTCTATACGGAGTCACGACAACGTAAACAACGCCATTCACGGAGGCAACCGACTTAGTTTACGGGCTCACAACCCGAGGGCATTAAGCGCCCACCAACCACTTAGTTTACGGGTTCACAACCCGAGGGCACTAAGCACCCACCAACCTCGTTTATAGGGACTATTCCGAAGGCACGTAAAGACCTACTCTACGCACGTTTCTGGACTTTCACCGTGGAGCAATGGAAGCCCAACTCAACACACCCACTGCCATGGTACATCTAAGGAAAATATTTAAAAGCCACCCATAAAATAATTTATACAACACATGTATAAAAAGAGATCTAATCCATCAACCATGGAGATCAAACAAAATATGTAAAAACATATTTTCATCAAAATGCTGTAGAAGTTGAGACTCAATGTCATGCCCTAAACTTTGGGTCACGCGAAGATCCACCAAACAACCACCACAAACGCCCAAGCGAGGCTAAAACCTTTACAAAAACGTACTACCGAGGATTTATTCAATTGGAAAGAGTAGTCAAGAGACTACGGTTATGGCCCCACGAGCCGAACCTTTTTAAAACAAAAATATACTTTGGGTAAAGAAAATCCTTTAAAAAGATGTGAAAGCCGTTCTAAATTTTTCTCAAAGCACAAGAGTTTGAATAAAGCATAAACCATTTGAAAACTGTTGCACCAACCAACGAGAAAGTAGCAAGAAACTACGGAAAACAACAACCAGCCCATGGTTCTCTCGAATGCATTAAAACATGCATACATTCAATTCATAAGAATTTTATACGCATTACAACATGTTACATTCAAACATGAAACATATACAAAAAGGTATAAACTACCTAACAGAGACCAACAACAGGGTCTGCCATCAACCACCTTCGGGCACCTCATCGCACCCCACAGGACCGCATCCACCTGAAAAAGGTTTTACGACAAAATCCCACACCATGAGCCGAAGCCCAATAGGAAAAGACGATAAAGCTGTAAAGCAGGCTATGCAATCATAAGCATTCGGGCTCAATCACAAGAGCCAGAAAGGTTTTTCCCAAACCAAAACCGCAAGTTTTCCATCAGGCCAACACTAGCCTCAAAAAGGTTTTACCTCATAAAACCCCTCATTTCCAACCTTCAAACTATGCAAATCATCCTAACAGATATCATGCCACAGTTAAGGAAAGTTGTGATAAAACAGTAATTAAAACCTGATTTTGTTCACCCAGATCACACAACCGGAAACACAATGTTATTTTCCCACTCGAAACACACAACCGAGGAAAATAAAACAACAAAACAGTTTGCTCCACTCGGGCCACACAGCCGAGGAGAATATAATAAAATGAGATCCTATGTGCCGACTCTGCCACACACAGGGACAAAGGTAACAACTATAACTCCTGCCCATTACCCTAGTCACCACTTAAGGCCTACTCGGTAACGACAAGTTCTATACGGAGTTACAACAACAACGCCATTAACGGAGGCAACTGACTCAATTTACGAGACTAACCCGAAGGTCCAGAGCACCTACTGCTTAATTTACGGGACCGAAACCCAAGGGTCCAAAGCACCCCCATATCGCCATTCACGGAGGCACCCGACTCAATTTACGGAGATTAACCTAAAGGTAAATAGCACCGACGCTGTGCGCATTTTTGGACTTCCACCGAGGAGCAATTAAGCCCACATCCACATACCCACTGTCACGGTACATCTATGAAAAAATATTTAAAAACCCAACCATAGTTCAAACTACGAAAATTTGCAAAATAGTTCTATATTGCATGTATAAAAGAGATCTAATCCCTTCACATGGAGATCAATAAGCATGTAGCAACAGATTTACAACAAAACTGAGACTCAACCCCAAGGGTTAGCTCCAAACCTCTACAAACATGTTTTTCATAAAAACACCCCATTTTTATACCTCCTTTTGAAAACAACGGATCTCAACACATCCGGATCATGTACAAAACCAAGAAAAGGCGTAAAATCGACTTTTTACCCAAAACCAAGGTTTAAAACATGAAAATCCCATTTAATGTATTTCTACCCGGTGAAAGTAAGTATAATTACATATGACACCCTTTAGCAGTAGTAGGGTCTAGAATCCTATCTCATTGAGCCGAAAGCTTGATGTCTCGAAAACTGAACCTCGACAAAACGGGATTCTGAACGGATAGATGTGAAGCCCCCGGCACCAATAGCAAGGATCTATTGTCCGCTTGCTGAAAACCAAGCCCCGGGCCCACCAAAAGCTAGAGAGAATCGAAACTTAGTTTAGAAGCTAACTTTTCCAAAATATCTCCCAAGTCTTGATATTTATAGAATTTCGCGCCAGGCCTCCAGCGCTCGAGCGCCCAAGCACCGCTCGAGCGGACCCCTGCCGACATACCCCTCTGCCATACCATTGCTCGAGCGGATAACCACCGCTCGAGCGGTCACCTCCCAGACCCACTCTCTGCCACCATCCCGCTCGAGCGCTCACCCACCGCTCGAGAGGTCAACGCTGGGTGAAAAACATGAACCAGAGAAGCAAAACAAAACCCCCGTCTTCAAAATTGAAACATATCTTTCATGCATACCTGAATCCAAGCTCAGATATCCGCGTACCTGAAACATCGCTAAGATCACGTGTTAACTCCCACTCCATTAACAGTTAAATCATTTCCAAAATAAAACAGATCAAGGTCTCACAACTCTCCCTTCCTAAAAGAAATTTCGTCCCCGAGTTTCAACACTGAAACCCAAACCAAACACGAGCACATCAACCATCAACCATCTCTGATGCAAACTAGCGATATTACACAACAACAGAAAAACCCCAACAACTGAAATCTCAAACCTATCATCACACGAGGAAAACACGACTTGAAGATTCAATCCCCACACAAACTGCGCGCATGGGTAAATCCCATTGACATCACTGTCATCTAAGAAACATCCCTAAGACACCGGATCAAAATCCTGCTCACGCCGCCAAACCTCGAAATATAACTCTCACTAAACACAAACCACTCCAACGATAATCACATCACACAAGACCATCCCACCATGGTACTTGATCTCAAACATTCACTATTCCATGACAGAACATAGAGACTATCACCTCCTTCGTTCCTACTGTCACAAACTGGTTCAATCACATCTCATCATGCACACCAAGGACCATCTCCACGAGTCCAAACACACGACGTCAAGTCCTGACATTGGTCACATGAAACCGCATGCTCCACGCACAAACTCTACTCAAGTTCTTACGCACACCGAACGTCTACTGACTTTGGTACCATATCATCATCCTATTAATGCTAACAATGCCACCACGAAGCTGACACAACGTCCATCCACGAGCAATAACATAACACCCAATTCCAGAGAGAAGCTCACTTAACCCACCTAGACATCAAAGAATGCATCTCAGCGAACCCTCAAACCTTCATCCTCTATTTAACCTTCTATCTCAAATCACAATTCTCACCCAGGAGAAACACTAGTGGATACACCATTGTCCCAGACGAGGTTCCACATGACCAAATCGAAAACCAATTCGGCATCACAACCACAAAGCCACCTGACCCCGAAGAGTCATTTAACCTAACACATCACACCGACAGATCACCTCATAGGTATCCAACAACCTATATAAACCCAATCAGGTCTCCCATGCAACCACACATCACAACACATTACTGTACAACTCAACGTCTCACTATCAGATTACTGATACTAAGACTATAAACCAACCTCAATTCGAATAGGATCGCCGTCATCTGGCAGAACAAACATGATGACTGTCTTTCGACAACAAGCTCAAACTCATAACGAATAAGCCAGGCTAACCAAGTCTTCTAAAATATCGAATCCTTCCTAACTCATACCTTATCACATTCTCGGGATCACCATCCCAAAGCACAACACTCACCACAGTCAATAACCATTCTTCGACTTTAAGAATTCTGAACAGTTCCAAGTCCTCAAACAGAACAAAAGTCAGACTCTCAAGAGTCTACTAGAAACCCACTATACGCATATCATGGCCGCACTGTTCCAACAAAACTCTCACTCTACCAAGAGCTAAAGGTGCAATCATACCCACACAATCTAAAACTAGCCGTAAACAACGGTCAAGGAGTCTTTGCTGATCACTACAAAAAGAACACTACATCACAACACTAAGTCCCTTGTCAACAAAAACAAGCAAAAGCCTTCCTGGTCTACCAACTCGACCTCATAGGGAACATAACTCCAATGGTTCACCATTCATACAACAAGCCACACTGACCATGTTATCACAACCTATCATGTTTACCACATTCATACATATTCTTTCACAGTCTTCCACCACGGAATAATACTAACCTCATCTGCCATTCTTTACGGTCCCAACCGCGGAAGCAATCGGATCTCAAGTCATACACACGGATACTCAACATCCATGGAGGCATATATCTATGCACCACACGTCGAAACCATGATGAATCAAACCCACAATTACCTGATCACGGTGATACAAGTCCCCGAGTCACAACTCCAAGGGTCACAACACGGAAATCCACATAGATTCCACAGTCTCATAACACAGCCAAAACCAGAATAGATTAAGAACCCGGCATCTCTATCCAACCGAGATAAAATAACTCGCACCAGACAATCATCCACAAAGAAACTCTCTATCATCCAGAGAGAATAAAAGAGTCAACAAGGGACCATGACCCAATCCCAGCGTATTCCTAATACTCGTCAACACTTGGTCCTCAAGGAATCCTGCAAACCTTACCTTGAAACCACATCGATCACAGTCACACAGCTACTGTCAACTTCGATCACAATACTAAGATCATCCGCAACACCATCCATCCACATACCTGGTATAACACATACCATTGCGCCCAAAACCTCACTTAACTCCTGCTAGGCAAACCACTGCCACGTCATGGCCTTTCTGAGCAAAGGAAACCTAACCCTAAGAGTTACTAATGACTTCCACAACCATGCAGACACCTTCCGCATTTTTGCTCTCAAAACACACACGATCATAGGTATCGTATCCTACGATTTCTCACTTATCGCCCCACGGTAGCCAAACCACACGGTACATTACTGAACCTTATTACTCCATACTTCATTTCCATGGCTAAACAACATACCCATCCCTGAACAAGGTGGAACACAAACAACCTTCGGACATATCACACCCAGGATACATCATCTTAGCACTAATGCCAACCACATGCACTCAGCACGATGCCCAAACACGATCACCTAATCACTAGGATATCCACCAAACCACAATCCTGCATTCCCGTAGGAATCCCACAAAACTGATACTCGTCGCCTGTTGAAATCGTAACCTAAACCCTTACACATTCCAACACAACCGCGACCTGTGCTTTCCCAGCATATCGACAACTCGTACTCATTCACATATTCTTGAGCTCACTCACTCGGAACTCAGCTCTCAAACCTCAAAAGGTATACAGCGTCCAAGGTCATCAGAACTACTCAGACTCCCAACAACATTCTGTTGATCATCATCAACCTCTCGACTACCAGGAAATATCTGTAGAACCACACATTCTGCTATCTCAACATACACCCGGCCAAGGAATACCAGGCTCCCATCCATTATGCTCCTGCTTATACCCCATCCTGAGTACACGGCTCACGACATAGCAAGGCTCACGACGTACCTAATCCATCACACGGCCGAAATCATGTAAACCAATAACCCGAAAGAGATTTCCACTTTCCACAATCCAGTCATAACAACTGGTTCCTAGGGTCTCTGACACCCCATCGCCCCTACTCACGAGATCATCCCAAACACAACTCATCTAGTAGCATGCTCTGAAGAGGAGCCAGCTACCAAAGCCAAAACTATCAACCAGGCCTCGACTACATCTGAGCAAAACTATGCTCATGCACACACTCAACAGTGTGCCAACCGCGGCCAACCTCACGCGGCTAAACCCAACTCACTGACGAGTTCCACGACATACCAAGCGATCGACGCTCAACCCATAACCATACCTTTGCAACTGATAACAACCGGATCACACATCCAGGACCCCAAGACACGGTATCATTATCTCTAAGGGTGTACAGGTTTTATGAAAGAAAACACAAAACACGACAACCTAAGGTCGATCTATCATGTTATCTCTACCACATACCATAAAATCATGATAACACATAGTCATAACGATTATGCAGACACAACACCGATACCGAGGAGAACCGACAAGAATGACTCGTCACTTTGGACATCCTACTTAGATTCCTTACTAGAAATCACGTCCGCGAAATGCATCTCTAACATGGCTCCCAAGTTTGTTAATCCAAACGCCCGAAGGCAAGACTAATCAATCCTAAGGTCCAACCTCCATGCTCACATATACACAACATCAACATGCTCATGTTTCAAACACAGACGACCAAGCACACACACATCTTTTCTCACACAGTAACACACCCTCTTCCCACAGCTCATAGGTATTCGAACCTAGAGCTCTAATACCAATTTGTCACGCCCTAAACTCTGGGTCACGCGAAGATCCACCAAACAACCACCATAAACGCCCAAGCGAGGCCAAAACCTTTGTAAAAACGTACTACCGAGAGTTTATTCAACTGGAAAGAGTAGTCAAGAGACTATGGTTATGGCCCCACGAGCCGAACCTTTTTAAAACAAAAATATACTTTGGGTAAAGAAAATCCTTTAAAAAGATGTGGAAGTCGTTCTAAAATTTCCCTCGAAGCACAAGAGTTTGATTAAAGCATAAACCATTTCAAAACTGTTGCACCAACCAACGAGAAACGTAGCAAGAAACTACGAAAAACAACAACCAACCCATGGTTCTCTCGAAATCATTAAAACATGCATACATTCAATTCATAAGAATTTTATACGCATTACAACATATTATATTTAAACATGAAACATATACAAAAAGGTATAAACTACCTAACAGAGACCAACAACAGGGTCTATCATCAACCACCTCCGGGCACCTCAAGGCACCCCACAAGACCACGTCCACCTGAAAAAGGTTTTACGACAAAATCCCACACCGTGAGCCGGAGCCCAATAGGAAAAGATGATAAAGCTGTAAAGCAGGCTATGCAATCATAAGCGTACGAGCTCAATCACAGGAGCTATAAAGGTTTTTCCCAAACCAAAATCGTAAGTTTTTCATCAGGCCAACACCATCCTCAAAAAGGTTTTACCTCGTAAAACCCCTCATTTCCAACCTTCAAACTATGCATATCATCCTAACAGATTTCATGCCACAGTTAAGAAAAAATTCTGATAAAACAGTAATCAAAACCTGATTTTGTTCACCCAGATCACACAACCGGAAACACAACATTATTTTTCCACTCGGAACACACAACCGAGGAAAATAAAATAGTAAAACAGTTTGCTCCACTCGAGCCACACAGCCGAGGAGAATATAATAAAATGAGATCTTATGTGCCGACTCTGCCACATACAAGAACAAAGGTAACAACTATAGACTCCTGCCCATTACCCTAGTCACCACTTAAGGCCTGCTCGGTAACGACAAGTTCTATATAGAGTTACAACAACGACGCCATTAACGGAGGCAACCGAATCGATTTACGGGACTAACCCGAAGGTCCAGAGCACCTACTGCTTAATTTACGGGACCGAAACCCGAGGGTCCAAAGCACCCACATATCGTCATTCACGGAGGCACCTAACTCAATTTACGGGGATTAAACCAAAGGTACAGAGCACCTACGTTGCGCACATTTTTGGACTTCCACTGAGGAGCATTGTAAGCCTCACGGTACATCTATGGAAAATATTTAAAAACCCAACCATAGTTCAAACTACGAAAACCCGCAAAATAGTTCTATATCGCATGTATAAAAGAGATCCAATCCATTCACATGGAGATCAACTAGCATATAGCAACAGATTTCCAACAAAACTGAGACTCAACCCCAAGGGTTAGTTCCAAACCTCCACAAATATGTTTTTCATAAAAACACCCTGTTTTCAAACCTCCTTTTGAAAATCACGGATCTCAACACATCCGGATCATGTATAAAACCAAGAAAATGCGTAAAATTCACTTTTTACCCAAAACTAAGGTTTAAAATATGAAAATCACATTTAATGCATTTTTACCCTGTGAAGGCAAGCATAATTACATACGACACCCTTTAACAGTAATAGGGTCTAGAATCCTATCTCGTTGAGCCAAAAGCTCGATGTCTCAAAAATTGAACCCGACGAAATAGAATTCTGATTGGATAGATGTGAAACCCCCGGCACCAATAGCAAGGATTTGCTGTCCTCTTGCTAAAAATTGAGCCCCGGGTCCACCCAATGCTAGAGATAAGGTAAAGAGAACCGAAACATAGCTTAGAAGCTAACTTTTCCAAAATATCTCCCAAGTCTTGATATTTATAGAATTTTGCGCCAGGCCTCCACCGCTCGAGCGCCGAAGCACCGCTCGAGCGGACCCCTGCCGACATACCCCTCTGCCATACCATCGCTCGAGCGGACAACCACCACTCGAGCGGACACCTCCCAGACCCACTCTCTGCCACCATCCCACTCGAGCACTCACCCACCGCTCGACCGATCAACGCTGGGTGAAAAACATGAACTAGAGAAGCAAGACCAAACACCCGTCTTCAAAATCGAAACATATCTTTCAAGCGTACCTGAATCCAAGCTCAGATATCCGCATACCTAAAACATCGCCAAGATCACGTGTTAACTCCCACCCCATTAACACTTAAAACCATTTCCAAAATAAAAGAGATCAGGGTCTCACACTCAACCCCAAGGGCTAGCTCCAAGCATTCAATAAAACGCGTTTTTCGCAAATACTGAACCTTTTTCCCAAAAGGAACCCAACCATTCACCCAAAAGAATCACCGAAAACCCAGGGTAAAGACCCCGCACTTTAGTCGATTGACTCTAACCCCCAGTTGACTGAAAACTCTTGGGAAAAGCCAAAAAAAGACAAACAGAACCATGTCAGTCGACTGACATAGGAGGTTCAGTCGACTGACCTCCCCAAAAGATGATCCAGTCGACTGATCATGATGATCCAGTCAACTAATCAAGCCCAAAAAATGTTTTTAAACAACGGTTTTTGCTTCAAAACCTCAAATCAAGCCTCCAAACATCCATTTAACACCCTCGCACACTCGCACATCCAAACCACACACCAAAACCTCGAAAGAAAACTCTCGAAACACACTTCCATCCACCAAAACGATGAAAATTGATTTTTAAACCAAAAATTTGATTTAAACATAAATCACTTTTCATGCATTTTTAAATAGTAGATATGCATAAGATTACACGTAACAGCCTTTAACAACTTAACAGTCTAGGATCCTACCTCAGTGAGTTGAAAACTCGACGTCTCGATCCACATGCAAAACTAAGCTTCGTCGGAATAAAATTTTGTCCGGATGGATGCGTAGACCACGATGCCAATAACAAGGATTGGCTGTTAGACCTCAAAAATCAAGTCCCGAGCCCCCGAAAAGTTAAAAAAAATGTAGAGAGAAAAGGAGAAAACTTAATGAGTAAGTTTTGAAAATATCTTTTTTAAAATATCTAACTCCAGATATTTATAGGCCTCCAAAATATCTTTCTTTTTTTTAAAATTTTTGAAATTCGAACCGTAACTCTCAATAACCCCAGAAAGCAACCCCGCATGCATATTTAAACTCAAACATGCATCCAAACATATATAAACACGAATGAACACGTCGAATATATATATATATAACTCAAAAAGAAACAAAACAGTGTCTCACAATAACAAACAAGTTTAGTTTATTTTTCTTCTTGCAAAGTAACCAAGTTTTGCTGTTGGACTATTTGTTCTAATTCTATGTCATTTTTGTATGCATAATGCATTATGCGTTATTTTGTCTTCATGTTATATTTTTTTTTTACATAGTTATTAAATAATTTGTCACTTGTGGGCATTTTTAATTTTTTCAAGTTAAATTAATTCTTTATGTTCTTTCATTGATTTGAAGAATTGAATAAAAATGCCTCCAAAAAAGAATTTATCTGGATCTTAAAAAAGTAGAACAATTAATTCAATGTCGAGTGAGTGCTCATGATAAATTATTTATTAATAGAAAAATAAATAAAGAATTCAACTTCACTCAAACATTATATGATCCTTCTTAAGATGTGTGTGCATGGGGCTTACGTTACGAAAAGTTATTAAATACCCTCGGAGTATCATGTGACATTGTCTACGTGGTACTCCTGACAAGTAAGAAGTCGCAATGCACAATAAGTTGGTTCTCCTTGTCTTCTACCTACTTAACAAATGTGGATCACATAATGAATTGCGGGGGAGAAAGATTGAGCATCATCTTAGAATTCTAACAACAGTGTCAAATAATTACTTTGAATGTATGCTTAGTAGATCAACAATACCAGCAATTAACATACTCATAGAAAAGTTCCGAGAGAACAAGAAATATTGTCATTGGAATTGAAAAGGTTAGGACAAGTAAGAATATATTTGACTATGTGAGATGTATAATATCAATAACAATAGAGGTAAAAATAGAAAGAAAAAGAAAGTTAAATATTAGAAAACATAAGTTACCAAAACGTACTAGTTTTCTCGTTTACGTTGCATCATTTTCAAGTATGGAGAGAATAAGGATGATATAACTTAAAGAATCAAATTATGGTTGGCTCAAGTGAAGGGGTATTTCTGACATTATCTGAAAAACTCTCTATAAATTGAAAAAAGTGAATTTGGAGGAGTGACTGACTATGTTCAATCTAATTTGGTAGTGCCCCTCTCAATGATTGTTCAATCAATATTGGTCTCATGCTTGAGTTAAAAGACTCTCCCTCCATCCATCAAGCAATTCAACCTTCATCGACAATTTTCCCACCTTTTAGTACTCAGTGTCCGATTAATCTTCAATGTATAACAATATGTTGGACTACATCAACAAGTTTGGGCATGAAATGTCCAACAACGGAATTGCCATCTATGACATTGAACATAATTTAGTAAAGAAATAGCCCACTTGTCTCTCGTCTAGTCAGTGGAATTGGTGAACAAGCAAGCCAGTTAGATGCATGGGGTAGAGCGCTCTTAGTACCCCCTCACCATGCTAAGAAGAACCATAAATGTGAAAGATAATAGGGCACGCTATAATAATGATTGGATTACTGAATTTATATGCCACATAACCAAACAAAAGCAAAGAGAAAATTAAATCTTCACTTAAATAATACTCATTCAAAATTATTACTATCCATTATTATTCATGTAATTACCATCCATTCTAGATAATAATTAAATAAGAATGAAGCTCATAAACAAAACGTTCATTTGTATAAATTCTTCCACAACTAGAAATTTGCATTATTTTCAATAGCTATACACTCAATTAATGTATTTATATGCCACTTGGCCAAATAGAAGCTAGAAGCCACATTCTAAATCACACATGCCCTCCATGTGAGACTAATTAAGATTGTATGTAGTTGTAGCAAATATTTTCAATTTACTTGCTTAACTAAGATGTCTAACGTTATAAACTCTAGCAATAATATCATGCAATCGGTAAATAGTTTATTGATAACCTTCACAACCTCTGTCACGCTCCAAACATCAGGGTCACGCGAAAGCCCACCAAAACACCGTTTATGAAAATAAGATTTGAAGTTGGAACACCATCAACTAAAAAATATACAACATTTGGATAAAAGATTCCCAAAGTTCAACTCTCACGAACAGTAAACACGCAATCTCATACATGAATAATTATATCGCCTCAAGGCATACAAAACCTGCCTTCTAGAACATGCATCACATGTAAAAGTACATGTCTCAAAACAGGAGAAGCTACATCTAGTCTTCCGTCACCACGGGCATCTAGGTCAATTCCTCACGTCCACCTGAAAATAGTTTTATGGAAAAATTCCACACCGTGAGCTGAAGCCCTATAGGAAAAAGACAGTAAAGCTGTAATGCAGGTCATGCAATCATATGGTGGGAGCTAACTCAACCACAAAAGCCAAAAAGGTTTTTCTCACAAAAATCACAAGTTTTCCATCTGAAAACTACCATATCATCCTTGAAACTATGCATATCATCCAAACAGATATCATACCACAATTAAGGGAAAGCAGTAGTAAAATAGTAATCTCCACTTGGGTCACACAGCCGAGGAGAAAACAAGATAAAATGAAATCCTATGTACCGACTCTGTCACATAGATAAAGGGAACAATTATAGACTCTTTCCCATTACCCTAGTCACCACTTAAGGCCTGCTTAGTAATGACAAGTTCTATATGGAGTCACGACAACGTAAGCAACGCCATTCACAAAGGCAATCGACTTAGTTTACGGGTTCACAACCCGAGGAGCCTAAGCACCCACCAACCACTAAGTTTACAGGTTCACAATCCGAGGGCACTAAGCACCCACCAACCTCATTTACGGTGATTACCCGAAGGCACTTAGGGACCTACTCTGCGCACGTTTCTGGACCTTCACCGAGGAGCAATGGAAGCCCAACTCAACACACCCACTGCCACAGTACATCTAAAGATAACATTTAAAAACCCACAAGCAGTTATACAACACAGGTATGAAAGAGATCCAATCCATCAACATGGAGATCTATAAGCATGTAAAAATATGTTGTTCACCAAAACGTTTTAAAAATTGAGACTCAACCCCAAGGGCGAGCTCCAAATCTCAAAAAAAACACATTTTTCAAACATTTTCACCCATCAACCCAGGTCCAGTCGACTGGACCCACCCTCCAGTTGACCAAAAAACACATTAGAAAAGCACAAAACACCAAACACACGGTCTAGTCGATTGACCCTATGGGTTCAGTCGACTGAACCCACTAAACCATGATCCAGTCGATTGACCCCATGGGTTCAGTCAACTGAACAAGCCCAAAAAAAGTTTTTAGGGTACGATTTTCCCATTTTGAACCCAAGACGAAGCCTCGAAGCTTCCATCAAACACCCATGGACTCACACACGTCCAAGCCTACCACCAAAGGCCTCAAAAATAACATCTAACACCGTTTTCATCCAACCAAAACGACGGAAAAAGGTTTTTAAAATCAAAAACCCAATTTTCCTAAAACACGAAACATCATTTCATGAATATAAAATGGTAAAGATACATAAGATTACATATAATACCCTCAAACAACTTTAAAGTCAAGAATCCTACCTCGATGAGTTAAAAACTCAACGTTTCGATTCACGTGCAAAATCGAGCTTCGTTAGAATAGAATTCCGTCTGGATGGATGCGTAAACCACGATGCCAACAACAAAGATCGGCTATTGGATTGTCAAAAACCAAGCCCCGGGCCCCCAAGAAATTAGAGAGAAGACAAAGAGAAAATGGAGAAAACTTAGTTAAGAAGTTTTTAAAATATCTTTTGAAAATATCTAACTCCAGATATTTATAGGCCTCCAAAATATCTTTTTTTTTGAAATTTTTAAAATTCGAACCGCAACTCCCAACAACCTCCGGGACCAACCCAGCATGCATAGATATACTCAAACACGCATCAAATTGCTTAAAAACATGAAGAAACAAAAATTTTAAACATGCGTCAAAAAACACCAAATATGCATTTAACATAAAAAGAGGTGTTACAGGGTCTCACAACCTCTCTCCTAATATGTAATCAACAAAAAGCATTCAATGATCATGGGAAATTCACATACACTAAACACAAAAATTGATGTCTTTCTTCATTAACACCCTATAATCCAAGCCCTTCAATCTAGCCGAGGAAGAAAAACCCTATAACTTCTTCAAATTGGAATCCACAAGATGAAGAATAAAGAAGGCTAAACAATGGGAAGGATAGGCATAACAATGAGTCACTACCCTCTAACAAACTCCATGGTTTCTCCCATCTTAACCACATCCCGATTGACTCACTTGACACCAATTTGTAGACTCCTCAACATTATTTAGAATCACCCCAATGACACCTCAAAAACTAAAATTCTTTAAACCCTAAGTTACAAGAACTACAACAATAACACTCATAGAAAATTACAATAATAAATCATGCCATCGCTTAAATATTTGTTTAACAAAATTCACGAGAGACTCTATCACATCAAATGTTACATCTAACACTTCTCCTTTTAAAAGGAGATGATTACTACTAGTATCAATTACTTCAATCATATATACTGCCACAAAAGCGATTTGCCCTTAGTGTCCGATTGATCTTCAACGTATAACAATGTGTTGAACTACTTCAACAAGTTTGTACGTGAGATGCATGGGACAAGGGACTCGTAGAACCCCTCACCATACTAAGAAAAAATATAAAAGTGAAAGATAATAGAATATGCTATACTAATTATTGAATTACATAATTTATATACCACAAAAACCAAATAAAAGCACAAACAACACTAAATCTTCACTTAAATAATAATTATTCCAAATTACTATTATCAACTATTGTGACAAATTCGAACAATTTTATTTTACGGTTAATTAATTAATTTGACATAACTAAATTTATCAGAATTGACTTTTGAGGATTAATAATGCATGTTATACGTGATTGATGCGTGTTGGGACACTCGGGTAAATACTTGCAATAAATTATGTAGTGTTAGAAAATTTTATAGCCCCTCTTATTCGACGCCACCACCATTGCTTTATTTTTTTTTTATTCTTGCTTTACTTTATTTGATTGATTGGAATGGATGAGAGAATTCTTGAGAGGGAGACTTCTAGAAG
>JAUMHN010041299.1:8459-28430 GCA_032360265.1 Heliamphora ciliata | reverse complement strand
CCAAGTCTCAATCCACACGCGTAAGAGATAGAGAACCGAACCGAACCGAACCGAACCCTCACAGCATCCTTAATCTAGCATCATGCTCACCATTTGTCTCAGGAGAAGTGGAAAAAAGCTGTGAGGGAGAAGTAAAATGATCTGGAAGAGCTAACGACATAAACAGAAGTAGCATCTATTTTCTTCTCCTTTTATATGGAAGTGCAAACCCAGTTCCAGGATTAGGTTAAATATTTGCACAGTGATAATGATGGCGAGTATCTTTCAACTCAGCTGAAGACTTTCCTGTCCACACATGGCATTATTTATCAGACTTATTGCCCAGCTACCCCACAGTAGAATGGTGTCGTTAAGTGCAAGAACCGTCATATTATGGAAACTGCTCAAGCTCTCTTGTTTCAGATGCACATACCTAAGAAATTCTGGGGGCATGCCGTATTAACTGCTTATTACTTGATCAACCGCCTCCCCTCTCAGGTACTTTGTGAAAAAAATTCCGATGGCCGCCCTTTCTCCTGGGAAGATCCTTTTCTCTCTACCCTTGAGAATTTTTGGGTGCCTTTGTTATGTTCGTGGCACTCATCCCCAGCGGACGAAGTTAGATGCTCGGATTGTCAAATGTATTTTTCTTGGTTAATCGAAGATTCAGAAGGGGTACCGCTGTTTTTGTCCCTTTCTACACAAGTTCCTTATCTCCCGGGATGTCGTCTTTGTGGAGTTTACTCTTTTCTTTTCTGAGTCGGATTATGTTGTGTTGGGGGTTGAGAGTTTAATCTTCAAAGTCTTGATTTTTTAGTGTCTTGCTTTCCCTTGTCCTCTTCTGCAGGTGCTCCTCCTACTGCGGGGTCCTCTCCACCTTCTCCATCAACTCCTTCAGGTTCATTGGACCTCTCCTCTGCTGAGCCAGTCTCCTCGTCTGAGGATCCTCTTCCCACGGTAAGTGCTCCTCCTCTTGAAAATAATGCTCCTATTCCTACTTGGAAATCTTATCGGACCTGCAGAGATCATCCTCTCTATACTATCTCCTACAAGGGTCTTTTCGCTTCTTTACAGGCTTGTATCGCCACTCTGGATAAGGCCGTTGTTCCTCGTACTGTTCTCGAGGCCTTAGCCGACCCTGGCTGGCGGGGTGCTATGATAGAGGAAATGTAGGTTATTGAGTCCACCTTGACTTGGTTCCTTGTTTCTTTTCTAGAAGGTAAGCAGGCTATTGGCTGCAAATGGGTCTTTACAGTCAAGCTCAATCCTGATGGTTCTCTTGCCCGCTTGAAGGCCAGTCTTGTTGCCAAGGGGGTATGGTCAGACGTATGGAATTGATTATTTTGAGACCTTCTCTCCCGTTGCCAAGATAGCATCTATTCGCCTATTTATGTCTCTTGCTGCAACTTGCCATTGGCCTTTGTATCAGCTTGATGTGAAGAATGCTTTTCTTCACGGTGATTTGCAAGAGGAAGTCTATATGGAGCAACCTTCCGGTTTTGTTGCTCATGGGGGTCTCAGCTGGTATGTTGTCTCCATTGCTCTCTTTATAGATTGAAGCAGTCTCCATGGGCATGGTTTGGTCGCTTTAGTATGGTTATGCGCCAATTTGGTCTTCTACAGTCCGAAAAAGACCATACTGTGTTCTATCGGCGTTCTTCTGCTGGCTGTACTCTATTAATAGTATACGTTGATGATATTGTTGTCACAGGGAATGATACGATAGACATTTTTGAGTTGAAGCAATTTTTGAAATCTCAATTTCAAACTAAAGATTTGGGGGAATTGAAATACTTTCTTAGAGTTGAGGTAGTAAGCGGCAAAAAGGGTATCTTTATTTTCTAGCGAAAATACGTGTTGGATATTCTAGCTGATGCGGGGCTTCTGCGAGCAAAGGGGGTCGAGTCACCTATGGACCCGAGTGTTAAACTCCTCCTTGATGAGGGTGATGTTTTTTCTCATCCTGATCGATATAGAAGAATGGTTGGGAAGTTGAACTATCTGACAACAATGAGAAGACCAGACATCGCCTTTCCTGTGAGTGTGGTGAGCCAGTTCATAGAAGCACCTCGGGTCCCATATTGAAATATTGTGGTTCGAATTTTACGATATCTTCACAGTAACCCTGGTAAGGGGCTACATTTCAGTGATCATGGCCACTCTATGATATTCTAATGCAGATTGGGCAGGATGCCCCATTAATCGGAGGTCCACTTCTGTATTCTCTATATTTATTGGTGGCAATCTTATCTCTTGAAAGAGTAAGAAGCAGGACGTGATTTCTCGGTCGAGTGCAGAAGCTGAATATCGGGCTATGGCTCTGGGGACATTTGAGATTTTATGGCTTCGTCAGTTGTTTAGTGAGTTGGGTGATCCCTGTTATGGCCCAACAAAGCTTTGGTGTAATAATAAATTAGCAGTGTATATTGCTACAAATCCAATATTTCACGAGCGCACAAAGCATATCGAGGTGGACCGTCATTTCATTTGGCGAGAGTATCAGAATGGTGTGATCGTGTTTGGCTCCGTTCGTACTGGAGAGCAATTAGCGGATATTTTCACTAAATCTATTCCGGGTTCTTGGGTTCGATACATATGTGACAAGCTGGGCATGTTAGATATATACTTCATTTTGAGGGGGATGTTAGCTTTATTATGATTGTTATCCGGTGTGGTTGGGCACTCCATATCTTATTGTATATCCTCGTTTATCTATAAATAAACTAGTGCGTGCCCCATTCGGGTTAACGCCTTCATTCAATCTAATTATGCCTGTTAATAGTGTTAAGTTATGGGTATTATGGTATTTTGTACGTTGGTTTTATTATATAAATAATTGTAATAAGGGAGCTAACCCTAATTCTGGTTGCTCTCCTATTCACCACCACAATACTTCTTTTTCACACTTTCTCTTTTCTTTTCATCTTTGCAGTATTCTTAACAAATATTCACATAAATTTATTGTAACACCCCACTTGGCAATCTGATTGGCTGTGAACCATAGAGTCTTAGCCTCCGGATCACGTGAGCCTACCACAAGTGAAACGGCTAAAATAGATGTAAAGTGAAACACACTTAAGAATTTAGAATGTCAAATAACCGTCAATGATGGAAATGCCATTAACAAACTACCATCAAGTCTCAAACTGCATGCAAGATATGATCACTTAAGAAGCCACTTGCTATGGGTACTGTGATGTAACAAAGTTGTCCACACATTCTCTAACTAATTGTCTAAACATGTTCAAATACAGCAACTCACGACTCAATAAATGGTAAAACGTGCTAAGAGTAAGAAAGATCAATGCGGCAATACATGTAAGAGCAATAATTCAAAATGCCCAAAGAAATATATATGAACAATGATTTGTCTCAAACCATAGTCTCATAAACAAGATGTATTGCTCATCAACGCATCACAAGAGCAATAATCGAAAGGTATTATTTCATAAATACATCTGGTAGTCTGGGCAAAATATTAGAACAATAGTATGGGTGTTAACACTTCCAAATGATAGGTGGAGGTTCAAGCCTTGTCAAGCGCAAGGTGTGCGTGCGTGGGTGCGTGTGTATTTGCCGATCAAAACAAAAAAATATCAAAACAATATACAAGAGTAACAAGTGAACCACAATCATGCTGAGAATGATGCCTGATTTTTTCCCTAAGGTTATTCAGAATAGAGTCACCACAACCTTATCCAGTTCATTTCCATAGTGGCCAATGTCACCACAACCTTACCCGAACCTTTCCTCTGTATTTTTAACATAGTTCCAAGTGAATTAACATCACAAGGTATATATAATATGTATAGTCTCAAATAGGTATCCAAAACGTATTATATCGCAGTACCATGTATATCAATAGAGGTATGTATTTGTAGGAAGGCCTTTATTGAGTGATGATGTCACCGGAGAGTAGTACAGATGTATATCATCGTGTCAGGTCAAAGTATGCTGGGAAAGAAAGTTAAGCAGCTCAAGAGAGAGACAAGGGTAGGGAGTAACTCTCAAGTTTAAGGATGTACAAACCTCTATTTATAAGCAGAAGAGTCACGAGGTTTGTACATCCTTCTGGAGTGCTTTGAAATACGTAAGAATGGCGTCAAAAGAATGCTAGTGTGTTAGGATTTGTTTTGGGTTCACATGCATTTGTACAAGAGTTTCGATGTGGTGGTCCCCTATCTCTTATTGAACTGGCCTAGGCGTTCATGTTGTGAGTGCATGATCCTGGGTGACGCCTTCGTCTCCAACCACCAAGCCATAGGACCTCATAGGCGTTGTGGTTCTAATATTCCCTTATGGACATTGCCTCTAAGACTCTAAGTTCAAATACTTAGGATCGGCGTGGCGCGAGACCGTGCTTGTGTCATATTTACATTTGGGTTCTGTAACTAGATCTTGCGGTATTTACAATGAGCTGCATCTGGAGGATCTTTGTTCTACTTTGTTCTTTACGATACGAACACATGGCATCTTTCTCATGCCCCATTGTCATACGTGTTGAGGACACGCCAATAGTGATGTATCAAGGGATAGGTAGCATTAACAGATAAGGTACTTCCAATATCAAAATCAAATGGGCAATAGATATGGTTTCACGAGCAATCATGATTAAAGAAGAAATGAAAAAGGTATAAGAAAGTATGCTAAACCAGTCACCCTGTGCTGAAAAGAAATGCATTCTCATCTTGCAAACTGCAGAAGTAAATAGCCATATTGAGTCACATCAACATAGGGAAAAAATACACTATCATATATAGTCCACACTAGATACATCTTTTATTAGTTTAAGTACTTAACTAAAGTGTCCAACCTAATCCAACTCCCAAACATGTAAAACACACTCAAAACACCCCCTTCAAGTGTCCATTTCATGAACAAACGATGCATGCTCGACACGGCCTTGGTGAAAATAGGATTTCTACTATTTATATAATTAAATAATGAGAATTAAGGCACATGAAGTTTACGATAAAAACCTAAAATTTGGCACTGGTCTTGCAATTTCTTAAAATTCAAGAATCTCAAGTCATGAAATTTTTTAAAATCACCTGTTTGCATGCACCCGCTCAAGTTCCCAACAGCAAGTCTATCTTAATTTTAAAAATCATAACTCTAAATAGAAGCCTAACGATAATGAAATTTCCGAGAAATAATCCTTAGTGAGTATTGTTGGATAGCTTGATATATATTATTGGGCTCATTTCCTAACAACTTAAGCTTTTGAGACAATTAGTGACTTAACATGGTGTCAAATCTCTAGTTCTATAAGGTCTTGAGTTCAAGTCTTGTGATATGTTTACTTGTTATATTTGTTATTGTGTTCTGAGTGTGTTAGTGCACCTGTTCAGTTTGTTCGCCTCTCCACGTGCGAGACAGGGTTGCATGTGAAGGGGAGTGTTGGATAGTTTGATATAATATTGTTGGGACAATTTCTTAACAACTAAAGTTTTTGGGACAATTAGTGACTTAGCAACTATAATTCTAAACCCAATTCTTCTTTACCATTTTTTAAATAAGCGAGGAAGGTCAATTTCTACACTAGTTTCACAAAAATTCAATTTCTCCATTGAATTAAAATAAACTAAAAAATGAATCAAACAAAGCTATTTTAACAATTTTTGGATAAAAAACCGGTGGTTCCTTGATTTTTGAAGTTGGTTGTTCCATTATATTGCCAGACCAAAATAGAAATTCATTATTTTTCATGTATGTTGTAGGAAATTTTTGATACAATGAAAAAATAAAGATAAACATGTGGTATTAATTCCTTAAACAATCTGTTCATATGCCCTAGTAAGAGTGTTTTTGTATTTTTACTATTATAATATTGTTAGGGTTTATTTTATATTTTACTGGATAGTTTTGTAATTATCTATGCGTCGTGACTCATATATATATATATATATATATTTGTTGTGGGGTGTAGAGGCTATTTTGATTCTCTTGATTCTTATCCTAATTCTTATTTAGTATCTTTCTTTCGTTCAATTTTTTTCTCTCACTTCAAGCCTAAATCACTATTTTACAATTCAACTTGGTATCAAAGCATCTGATCCAACCCTAGAAGAATTGTGAAACCCTAGGACTCATCGTGAGGTGAAAACGAAGTGTTGATGTCATCTTCCGTATGATGACGTCAGTAGCTGTACTGACGGTGACGATCGGCGATCATCTGGTTTGGATCGTCTTGATCATTTGGTTCTAATGGTGACTTTTCCATTATTTTTTGAACTTATTTGGTGCGTCGCTTGGTTTTTTGAAGGTTTTGCGATTTTCGGAACACTAACTCTTGAATATGAAAATTGCGACTTCAATCCTAGTTTTTGATGGCCGAATCTCATCCTATAGGTGTCGACACACTTGGTGGTGCTTCGATTTGGTGTTGATTTGCTAGCTCGACATCAATTTGAGCGTCTAAGTGGATTTCGGCACAAGAACACCAAAACCTTAGTTCACGATCTGTCAATCAAGAATTCACAAGTTGTTTTCGATCGTTGATACCCATCCTATAGGTTCCAATTCCTCTTATGTAGGTTTGATTTGTGGTTAATTTGGTATTTTTGATGTTTGGGTTCATCTTTGAAGCATTGAACAGTTTGTCGCCTCTTTGTTTGTTCTTTAGTTGGTTGTTCTAATACATACCTAATTGTTTTGGTTCGTATTGGCTCTTGTGTGGTTCAATTTGGTTTTTTATTGGTTTTCTGGCAGCAACTTCCTGTGCGACCAATTAGTTAACAGTCGACCGCTCTACTACTGTCCTACTGAGGAACAACGGGAGATTTTCCTTCTGTGATTCGATTTTGCTCTGTTGAGTTATTATGATCAGATTTGGTTTTGTGATTTGGTCTTGTTTGGTTGTGTTTGGATTTGGCCTCTTTCCTTTGACTTGATTTAATATGGCTGAAGTAAAGACTTCTTCTGGTTCTCATGATGCTCTTCATATTTAGCTTAGAGAGATTGTTCGGAAATTGTGTGATATTCTGTTTCCCTCTTCTACTACTACTTTAGCTAATTCAGGTAATATTGCATGTGCAGCTCTTATATCTCCATCTTGGGTTATCGATTCAGGTGCTAGTTTTTTTTTCTTTAATTTGACCTCTCTATTAACCATTATATAATCTTAGTTGATGGGTCATCTCGATCTGTTCACGAGTAAGGTGTCCTTCATCCTTCTCCTTCTTTCGCCTTACCTTATAGTGCATGTGCAGCTCTTATATCTCCATCTTGGGTTATCGATTCAGGTGCTAGTTTTCTTTTCTTTAATTTGACTTCTATTAACCATTATATAATCTTAGTTGATGGGTCATCTCGATCTGTTCACGAGTAAGGTGTCCTTCATCCTTCTCCTTCTTTCGCCTTACCTTATAGTCTTTGTATTCTTGATTTTTCCTTTTACTTGTCAATTTACTAAATCTCTATATTGTTTTGTAACTTTTTCTCCTACTTCTTGTGTCTTTTAGGACCTCAAGACCAAGGTGATTGCTTCTGGGCATGAGAAGGACGGGCTCTATTATCTTGGCGCTGATTCTCGTTATCCTTTCCATACTTCATCAGCCTTGAGTGCTACGATTTAACCTATTCAGTGGCATTTTTTCTTAGGCCATCTTTCTGTGGCTAAGCTTAAGTTGGTCATTACTAATTTTCCTTATGTGTCCAGTTTTGAGTGTGAAGCGTGTCAGTTAGGCAAGTATCACTGTATTTTCTTTCCCAGTTGTAGTCATTATCGTCATTTAGAGTCCTTTGATGTTGTCAACACAGACATATGTGTTCCTTCTCGAACTCCAAGTACTACTCTCGTACGACTTGGCTTTTTATGTTGAAACACTGGTCTGAATTACCTTATGTTCTCTCTACATTCTATAATGAAATTTTTACTCAGTTTGGCAAGCGCATCAAAGTTATTCGATCTGATAATGGATTATAATTTATGCAGTTTACTCTTTGATTTCTTTTGTGTCAATCGTGATATGATTCATCAGATGAATTGTGTTCACATGTTTCAACAAAATGGCGTTGTTGAACGAAAGCACCGTCATTTGTTAGATATTTCTCATACCTTATTGCTTCATGCATAAATTCCAAAACACTTTTGGAGTTATGGTGTCTTTACTGCTTGTTATCTAATTAATCGCATGCCTTCCATTGTTCTTGATCGCCAGCCTCCTTTTTAATTGTTATATCCTAGCTCTCTACCTTTCTCCCACACTCTCCATGTTTTTGGTTGTATTGCCTTTGTGCATGTTCTTGATCTAGGTAATGAAAAGTTATCCCCTCGGGCACGTGTGTCTTTCTTAGATGCTCTCGTATTCAAAAAGGATATCGGTGTCATCATCCGGAGTCTCGACGATACTTTGTGTGCTGATGTGACCTTTGTGTCCACTCCTTTCTTCACTTCCTCAGGTAACCAACTTTCTTCTGATCTCATCTGTTGTTGTGAAAGGGAGTCCTCTTTTCCCACTCTTCCTCTACCTTCCCCAATGTCACCCTCTTCCCTCTCTAACCCACCTTTGTAGGTTGATCATCGATCTCGAGATAGGCCCATCTTCTCATACTGCCCGGATTCTCCATCTTCTTCAGCAGAGGTTCCTATCTCCTACGCTCCTAGTTTTGATGACTTAACGATTGCTTTGAGCCGAGGAAAACGTATATGCACCCAACATCTTATTACTAACTTTGTGTCTTATGATCATTTGTTATCATGTCTTCATTCCTTTACTTCTACTTTGTCGTCTTTTTCTATTCCTAGTTCTCATGAGTAGGCTGTGTCCTTGTGTGGCTAGAAACTTGCTATGGATCATAAAATGAGTTCCCTTTATAAGAATCAAACTTGGGTGCTTACCACTCTCCCACCTGAGAAGCAAGCGGTGGGATGTCGTTGGGTTTATAAAGTGAAGTACCTTTCTGATGGTACTGTTGAGCCTCTTAAGGCGCGTTTGGTTGCTAAAGGTTATACTCAGACCTACAATGTTGATTACTTGGAGACTTTTTCTCTAGTGGCTTATCTTAATTCTGTCTGTATTCTTCTATTTATTATTGTTATTCGTTCTTGGCCGCTATCTCAACTTGATATTAAGAATGTCTTTCTTCACGATGATCTTCAGGAGGATGTCTATATGGATCAACCCCCTGGCTATGTCGTGCCTGATAATGAGCAACTTGTTTGTCGCTTGCGTAAGGCTTTATATGGTCTGAAGCAATCTCCTCGTGCCTGATTTGATCGCTTCAGTTTTATTGTCATTGCTTAAGGTTTTCGGCGTTCCACATCTGATCATTAGGTCTTTGTTCATTATTCTTCTGCTGGTACTATTGCGCTGATTGTTTATGTTGATGATATTATTATTTCTGGTGATAATTCTATTCGTATAGCTGCTTTAAAACGACATTTGGCTCACAATTTTCATACTAAGGATTTAGGTGTTCTTCGTTATTTTCTTGGGATTGAGGTTGTCCGTTCCTCTCGAGGGATCTTTTTATTCCAACATAAGTATTCTTTTAATTTTTTCTCCAAGACTCGGTTGCTTGGTGCTTGTTTGGTGGATATACTTATGGATTATACTGTTAAGCTCGATGCTAAACAGGGAGAACCATTTCTAGATGTTGATCGCTATTGGTGGCTTGTTGGGAATTTAATCTCATGGTCACTCGTCTTGATATCACATATGCTGTTGGTGTTGTTAGCCAGTTTATACATGCTCATCAGCCACAATTTGATGTTGTTTGTCGTATTCTTTTCTACTTGAAACGTGCCCCAGGTCGTGGATTGCTATATAGTCTATCTGATCTATTTGTCTGTGATTGACTTTAGTGATGCTGATTGGGCTGGTAGTCGCTTTTATAGGTGGTTCACCTCCGGCTATTGTACTTTTGTTAGCGATAATTTTGTCACTTGGTGTAGTAAAAAACAGAATGTTGTTGCCCATTCCAGTACTGAAGTAGAGTATTGTGATATGGCTCATACTGCATCTGAAATGTTGTGGATTCATTCTTTTCTTCAGGACTTTGGTATCACATCTTCTCGTCCTATGGAGGTGCTTTGTGATAATCAAGCAGTCATATTTATTGCTAATAATCCTGTGTTCCATGAGCGTACTAAGCATATTGAGTTGATTGCCACTTTATTCGAGACTTTCTGATGACGAAGTAAATTGTCACTCCCTATGTTTGCTCAGAAAATCAATTGGCTGATATTCTTACAAAATCGTTAGCTTGTTCTTCATTTCAGAGACTTCTCTATAAGTTGGGCATGTTTGATCTCTATGCTCCAGCTTGAGGTGGAGGTTAGAGTTTATTTTATATTTTATTTGGTAGTTTTGTAATTATCTATGTGTGACTCATATATATATGTTATGGGGTGTAGAGGCAATTTTGAGTCTGTTGATTCTTACCCTAATTTTTAATCAGTATGTCTCTATCATTCTATCTTTTTCTCTTCCTTTAACCCTAAATCACTATTTTACAATTCAATCTAAAATCTAGTAGATGAAAGAGATAAACCTTATTTTTCATTCTATTTGTTTGTCGCATATTGTCTCTTTTTACATCTTTCTCTTGTCTTTTTCTTTTTCTTTTCTTTTCAAAATCTAACTTGGTAGTTGAGTTACATTCTCAACAGCGGTTTTATATAGGCGTGTTCTGTTGTCCAGAATAAAAAGTCATGCACTTCGAGAAAATAATGGTTAAATGCTATATCGTTGCATCAGTGGCATCGACATTTGCGCCATCCATCATTTCGAATTTTATAGAGATTTTTTCCTAGTTTAGTTAAACATTGTTCTACGAGTGTTTTCGTTTGTGTGTGAACTTTCTAAATATAAATGCTCAGTTTATTCTTTTGTTAATAAGAAAAGTACATTTCCTTTTATAATTCTTCATTATGATGTATGGGGTCCTTTTACTTATTGTTAGTATTTTTGGCTATCGTTGGTTTGTTATTTTTAGGATTATTTGAGTTTTCGTCCTATTTCTAGGTGTTCTAAGAGTTTTAATCCCATCATCTTTTTCTTGTTGCATTTAATCATTTTTTTTAAATTTAACGAAATGGCAAGATTAATAAACACCTATTTAATTCGGTTATATATATATATATATATATATATATATATATATGGTTTGTATCATGGGTGGCATGATATATAGGAATTTTTTAAATAAGTGGATAATTTTCCCTTGAGTATAGGAATTTGAAATCATATTTTCACATTTTTAGCATATAACAAATTTGTGGGATTTGAGTTTAATGGATACACAAAATTTTTTTGAAACCTCCGTCGCCTTCATCTCCGTCCTTCTTCACCATTGCCGCTTGCCCCTCCCCCGCAACCCAAACCTCCGTCACCTTCATCTCCGTCCTTCTCCACTATCGTCGCTTGCCTCTTCGCCACTATCAAAACCTCCGCCGCCTTTATTTCTGTCCTTCTCAACCATCGCCGCCTGCCCCTGCGCCGCTCCCTAAACCTTTGCCGCCTTTATCTTCGTCCTCCTCACATACTCAATTATTTGGACATCTGCCGCATTCATCTTCGTCCTCCTCGTGTGCGAGCAGTTGACGGAGAGGGGTTTGGTGGGCGACCAGAGGGTCAAGCGAGATGGGTTGACGGTGAAGGGTGGTCAGTGGTGCAGAAGTGGTCACCGATGAAGGAGGGAATGCAGAGTATCTAATTGATACATGTATTTATTGTTAATTTGCATTGCAGTTTCATGATTCTGCAGCATAACCTATAACTGATACATGTATCAGTTATTCTTCGCAGTGCATTTTCTCAAGGTCCCGCGAGTCGTGACATGTACGTAATTGATACATGTATCAGTTGTTAATTTGCATTGCAGTTTGATAATCCTGCAGTATAACCTATAACTGATATATGTATCAGTTATTTTTCGCAGTACATTTTCTCAAGACTCCGCGAGATGTAAGTAACTGATACATATAACTGTTGCTAATTTGCATTGCAGTTTGATGATAATGCAGCCGATTCCCAACTGATACATGTATCAATTGGACCTGCGCAGTGGGTTTTCGAAGGTTGGTGTTCGAAATACCCAACTCCTAAACACACCACCCAAATCCCTACATCAACGGCCCATTTCACTCCCTCCATCCCAATCACGATTCAGTCTCCCCCTATCGCAAAGTACTTGGGTGCCCTCCTCACCACTATCTCCACCTTCATCATCGCCTCCTGCCCCTCCACCGTCACCCAAACTTCTTTCACCTTCATCTCCACCTTCTCCACCATCGCCGCATGCCCCTCCACGGCCATCCAAACCTTCGCCGTCTTCATTTCCATCCTTCTCGCGGACTTTATTATTTGGACCTTTGCTGCATTCATCTCTGTTCTCCTCACGCTTGTATGAAAGGAAACAAAAATCTCGCTGAAGGAGGCGGCGAAGGGGCGCAAATTAGGACGATTTTTTGCAAGGATTGCTAATTTTGAAATTTGCGTAAATAGTGTAGATGGGGGTATTTTCGGGAATAAAAAATGACACGAGACTAATCCCAATAGAAAAGGTTGGATAGGACAAACTAATTTTACTACTAAAAAAAGGACCTAACCCAAAATTTCCGTTATTTTTATTGATTGTTACTCTCATGCCACTTAGGATTGTTTACTTCACACTAAGAATGAAGTTTTTTCATTTCAAACTTTTCATAAGATGTTGAGTTTGCATTTTGGCACTGCAATCAATATTCTTCGTAGTGATATTGGGACTGGACACATCGATGGAACTTTTCGAGCTTACCTTGATAATCATGGCATTCTTTCCCTAATGACCCTTGTTGGTGCTCCAAAATAGAATGGAGTAGTTGAACACAAAAGTTAGCCTGTTGAGGTTGCTCTCTTCCTCTTGTTTAGTATGGATGTCTAAAATTCTTTTAGAGTGAAGCTATTCTTATTGTTACTTATTTTATTGATTGGATGCTTTCCAGTGTACTCCAATTTAAGACTTGTTTGGATCTTCTACCTAGGGCATCGTTTGTCTCCTCTCTTCCTTCTAAAATCTTTGGTTATAATTGATTTGTTCATACTAAGCATCCTCGTGGGATGCTAGATCCCAAAACTATTAAATGTGTTTTTATTGGCTACCATGCTACTTACAAAGGCTAAAAATAATATGATCCTCGTACCTGATGAGTGTTGTTCATTTGGATATGACTTTTCTAGAAACTGAGTCTTATTTCCCTTCGTCTCACCCTTCTCTTCTAGGGATGTGTCACAATGAGGACGAGATGGTGACATCTTGGCTAAGAATCTTGGTGGTCTTTTTTGTCTTTTTCTACTAAAAAGGACTATTCATAGTGAGGTTGGAGAAAGAAGAGTCTATCGATCGGGACTAGGAACAAGACATTAGTTGACAATTAGGTAGGATTGATCTAAAGACTTACTGTGTGTTTAGCATTGTTGAAACTAGGGGTGCACACGGTCCGGATTGAACCGGTTCTTTAAAAAACTAGGAAGCGGACCGTTAGTAACAGTTTCAAGTTTTTTGGAATTGTGTTCAGACCGTTCACGTAATGGAATCGGACCAGAACCGATTTGTAAAAACGGTTCGGTTATGGTTCGGTTAACGGTTCCTTTTGTGGAGTTGGTAATCAACCATCTCAACTTCTAATCTAACTTCTTTAACAAATATTTCCTCTGAAAATGATATATATATATATATATATACACACACACACACAGAACCAATTGAAACCTAATGCACACCCACCACATAATTCAAACTCAAAAGAGAGTAAAAAACTCAAGGTCGTGAGCAAACACACAGAACCGAATCATATCAAAATTAAACAACATAAGTGTTAAGAAGCTCATACATACTATTTCTATTTCGAAGCCGATGGCCGTGATGCAAGATAAAAAGGGTAACAGAATCGGGAGCGGAGCTGCGATGGACGACGCAGCATCGCAACGGCGAGGGATGGTGTGACAGTGGAATAGCGAGGGATGGTACGACAGCAAGGGATGGTGTGGTGGCGGCTGCTGTGGTGCCAAGCTACTTGAGACAGAGAGAAGGGGAGAAGTTGAGAAGAGAACTAGGAGGAGCAGGAGTTAGAACTAAAAAATTAGGGCTTCGTAAGTATTAGATGTTATTTTTAATATTTTATTCTTTTATTTTATTTCATCGGTTTGGTTCGGTTAAAACCATTATTTTTTTAAAGGAATCGGGAACCGAATCGTTTATAACGGTTCTAGATAAATATTAGCGGGGACCGAACCGTCATAAAAAATAACCGGACTGGATTATCGGTTCATCCGGTTTTTTGTGCACCCCTAGTTGAAACTAATAGCATATAGATTGTAGCTTGTCGTATAAGTTGTGACTGTTTGATAAATATATTAATTTGTAGCTGAAATAGAAAAAAAATAACATAACTTGTAGCAGAAGTTGTGGGTGTTTGAAAAAGATAATAGCTTATTGCTAAAATTAGTAGCTGAAAGCTAAAAGCTGGCAAAAAATTCTCAGCCAAACATGTGCATTCTTAGTATCAGAAGGATCAAACTATTTGTTAGCAATCTTGCTAGTTGTTATCTCCGCTTCTAGTTTAAGATATCTCTGCTAATCCATGCATCTCCTCTTATGGATCTTGATACTTTTGATTATGAACTTTTCGCTGCTCTTAGAAAAGAAGGAAGTGCACTCAAGATTCCATATCTCAATTTGTTTTCTATGACTCACTATATTCTTTGTATTGTGTTTTTTTTTTTTCTATATCCTGTATTTGTATTTTGAGCATTAGCATTTTGAGCTTATGTGGTTCCAAGCATTGCTGGATGACTTGAAAATTCATGATGATGGGCTTATGAAGCTACATTTTGACATATGTTTGCTATTAATATTGCTCATGATTTAGTGCAACATGGCAGAACAAAGTATGTAAAAGGCGATAGACATTTTATTGGAGAAAAACTCAACAAAGGATTAGTTTATAAGCCTTGTTTGAGATTGTAGGATTAGTTAGCTGACATATTTACTAAAGGGCTTTGCAATAAGGCTTTCCATGCCATTGTGTACAAGTTAGGAATGAAATATGCAACCCCCCCCCCCCCCACTTAAGTAGTAGTGTTAAGTTACTTGTCATATTAAGGGTATTCTTGTGTTTGTACTCTTTTAATATAAAACTTAGCGAATGAGGGAGTGATGCCGGACCAAAAAAGGAAAATAAGCGAGAGAATGAACACACAAGGGGCCACAACTCTGGATCTCAACAAACTCAATATTATTGATAAAAAAATTGATGATTACATTGATAACCATCTTATTTATAGATTAACCTTAACATAAAAAGAAATAATAAATAACCTAAATATTAATTAAATAACTCTTACCAAATTAAATTAATTAACAATGATAATTATTAGACCAAAAGGATTTATTCAATCACGGGAGCTCTTGAGCTTAACTCGAGGCTTCCAAATTAGATAGTGACTCTCTAATGAGTCAACGACCGTGCCATAATATTAGCTTCGCTGAAAAGAACTCTACTTCGGTGAGTTTGGAGCAAGACAAAGGATACCATTGGACGTAGGAACATGGCAAACCAATAAAGAGTTTTTCTTTAACTTAACAGTACATGAATCAGTGGCACAAGTATGGGTGTACTTCGTCTTGCCATATCCATGTGTGGCCTAAGAGAATATGGAAAAACATAAGAGGTAGCAACATCACACATTACTGCTTAGTAACTTTGAGCTTCGCGCTGGTAATTCTGCCACGTGATAAGGCGCAAGATGTGGTTTTAACCTTCAATCCCAATTTCTTCACAGCTTCTTCGGACATAGCATTAGTGAAACTTTCAGTGCTAATCACTAAATTGCATACTTGATCATCACACTTTACCCAAAAATCTGGCCATAGTGCAGTTTCTCTGTTTACTTATTGTTACCCTTGGTAGCAAGGAAATAATGAATAATGCCAATGCTACCATCCTGGAATTCATCATTAGAAAAGGAATCAATGAGATCAACAATCTAATGGTCAAGTTTTGTTTTCTCAAATTTCTTTCTTCAGAATCTCCTCATTCTTTGGTATACTAACTAGTAACAGACTTGATATGCATATTAATTTTTGAAGACGGTAACTCTCTAGAAATGTCTAAAACCTTGGCAATTAAAGCATTTGGACTTAGCATTGCCTCCAAATGTAGTTGGAGATGGAGTAGGAGTAGCACGAGGAGGAGGAGGATGCTCCGGAAGTTTGCCACGAACACGATCCACAAAACTCCTCTTACTCCTTATGAGGGATTCCATCCAAAAATGTACTGGGGCTTTCTTTTTGGCCTTCTTTTCCATTTGAGGGGCTTCTTGGAGTGCATCTTCCATGATGTATAGTCTATAGTGGCCAATCCACACAAAATTTGTGGATTCAAACCTTGACGATACATGGAAATCTTGACGTCGTTGGTCCACGGGATCTCAAATTGAGTAGCCAAGCTAGAAAACAATTTGGTATACTCTTTAATTGTCTTGCTTCCCTATGTCAATTGACTAAACTGTAAATGAGCTTGTTGCTTGTAACTCGGTAGGACAAAGTAGGGATTCATTGCAATTCATATCTGTTTGAGTACGAATAGCATCATAGTACTCTTGTTGATACTTAGTCCACCAAATTCTAGGTGTAGTGTACCCACCAAATTGTAGTTGTATGTACCCTTCAATTTTGTTTTGAAAAAAAGTGAGACCTTTCTTTTGCCAGTCATTTGGTACCGACGGAAGAAACTCTCTAAACACTATAATTAATTAAAAAATACCTCTGGATTATGATCCTCATTGAAGTCTTGAACTTCTATGTTGGCACCTCTCTATCTACCTCAGTCAACCTTGGATCTTCTTCCATGTGTTGGTGTATAAAAGGATGTAGTGGATGAGCACATGAAGTTCCACCATATGTAGCCTTTTTCTTTCTTCTATTTTGTAGAAACGTGGCATCAATTTTTTTTAATGTAGGTCAAATCTATGCTATATCTTCTGTCACCTAGTTTTGTTTTTGTTTCAACTCAAAATCTTGATTTGGGATCTCAAATTTGGAATTTAACTTTGCATTGGTAATCATGATTGGGTGGAGGAGAAAGGGTTTTTTTTGGGTATGATGAGTGGGGTTGGATTGGGAGGAAGGCATGGTTAGAGAGGGGTTGTCTTTTGGATGCTTTTTTTTTTTATTGGAAAAATTAGTGAACAGTCCAATTTATAGGCCGTTTACTGTTTTTCATTCAGTATAAAATTTTTTAACGAGCAAGGTCCATTCTCATAAAAATTTTAACACGCAATGTTCTTTTGGAATAAAAATACTCTAAAACAGATAAATTTATCTATGCCTTTTCAAAACATGTATAAAGAAGACAGATAAATTTATCTGTCTTTTATTGAAAGCATGTGTAAATAACACATATAAATTTATCTGTCTTATTAAAAGCACATATAAAGAATATAGATAAATTTATCTGTGCCTTTTCAAAACATGTATAAAGAAGACAGATAAAT
Source organism: Heliamphora ciliata (assembly GCA_032360265.1). Lineage (NCBI taxonomy): Eukaryota > Viridiplantae > Streptophyta > Magnoliopsida > Ericales > Sarraceniaceae > Heliamphora > Heliamphora ciliata. Next base: position 10,968 of record JAUMHN010041299.1, on the reverse strand, counting down.
TTACTTATTTTTTTATTGAAGGTATGTGTAAAGAACACAGATAAATTTATCTGTTTTATTAAAAGCACGTATAAAGAATATAGATAAATTTATCTGTTTGTATTATCTGTGTTGATATGCAAAAACATAAATTTATCTGTTTATATTATTTGTTATGCATAAATATGTAAACAGATAAATTTATCTGTTTGCATATTAAACAGATGAATGCCAAACAGATAAATTTATTTGTTTGTACGGTATTTTCGGAAGAAATCACGCAATTGAACCTTGCGCGTTAAAACTTATTGTTTTGGACCTTTGACTAAAATCTCTCTCTCTTTTTTTTTTTTTGGTTCAAGAGAGGTTAAGGGTTGGTGAGGTTTAAGTAAAGGGCTGGGTCTTTGGGCCTGGAGTTGGTTGGAGTGGGTGCTTGGGCTTCCGTGAAGGTTACAGGGTTGGTTTAAGTGTTTTGAGCTGGGCTTCGTGTAGTTGTTTGGGTTTGGGTCCGTTCAAGAAATATAAAGGGATTAATTGTATGGGCTGGATTTGGTGTTTGGGTCTGTGGCTTAACTGGTTGAGTTTGATGGGTTTGGGTTATGTGTAAAAAATAGGGTTAGTGGGTTAGGATTTTCTAATCGTCGTCTTCTTTCGTGTAAATGACAGTCAATGAGAGAGTCAGCAAGGTGAGAGGAATGTGGGTTGACGAGGAGGGTCAGTGAGGGCTAATCAGGGTTGATCAGCAATGAGAAATGAGAGAGAAAAAGGTTCAATGGGAATACCCCACCTCCGGAATTTTGATTGAGAATGGTTGTTGCGGCGATGAATGGTGCGATGGACTGGGGGTGATCAACTACTCGGCTGGCGGAGGTTCACAGTGTGGCTGAGCTTTAGGAGTTTGCAGCGATGGTCTAGGGTTGTGTGGGATTACAGCAAAAGGGTGGCTGGAGGTGTTGACTGGTTGTGGTTGTGACTAGTTGATGGCTGAGTCTATGGACATTCAATGGTTGCAAACGAGTTGTCGACAAAGGCTAGGGTTCCAACGATGAGAAGCGACGAAGAAGATGGTTGCAGCTGGTGGATAGGGTTTCAACGATATTGTTTGACTGGATGAGGGTGAAAATAAATCTGTTGGACCTGATACCAATTGATGCTGAACCAAAGAAGCTGAAGAGAGCAAATTAACATACAAGGGGCCACAACCGTAGATCTCAACACATTCAATATTATTAAAAAGTGATGATTACATTGATAACCACCTTATTTATTAGCTAATTCTTAGATAAAAGGAAATAATAAATAATTTAAATATTAATTAAATAGCTCTTACTAAATTAAATTAACTACTAATGACGACTATTAAACCAAAAGGAGTTACTCTCTCGCATTGGGTTCTTGGGCTTAAACTCAAGGCTTTCAAATTGGATAGCAGCTCTCTAACCAGTTAACAGCTGCGTCATCAGGGAGATAATTCTAATTTTTCATTCTCTCATCTCTGCCGCATATTGACTCTTTACATCTTTCTCCTCTCTCTCCTATTTTTTTTTTCTCATCAAAATCTAATTATATCCTTCTATATAAATCACATGATGCTCATCTGAAGTGTACGCACAACGTAGCACACACACTAACACACCCATAGCACTCAAACACACATTGCAATCCACCCTTCGCTACAACCTCCTACACACTTACCATTAGTAAGTCCTCAACACCTCTCGTCCATCACATCTTTTAATTGATCAAATAACCAAATCTAGACCATTATAATTTGAATCTCTGGCAGAGAAATAACATAATGAAATTTTACAATAATCGGGTCAAGTTTCACCATCGGTCTCTTCAAATGGTAACTAAGTCTGTTTTTACCACCCTATGTCAACATTCTAGGGTTAAGATCTGATCAAAGTATCCTCAAAACCAAGTTCTACATACATGCCAAAAAAGCTAGAGAAAGACTGTTCCAGGAATAAAAAGTCACCAGCTTAAGCAACACAATTACCGTGCACTGTGATAGTGCGGAAATGTGACACGCTAGACCAAACCCCTTCAGCGCAGCCATGAACTCAGCCTCATAAGCTGTTGGCAACCCCTTCTTCAGGTTTTGACTCAGTCGCATATGCTGTGTGGTTGTCACCAATGGCCAATCCCTCCATAACACCACAAGCATGCACACACTGTATGCACATCCCACACCTAAAACAAGCACACACACACACACACACACACACACACACACACACACACAAACAACAGTACCCTACACTTACATGCACATCCTAGGAATAAAACTACACGCACATCTGTGGCAATGGCGTGGACACACACACTGTAACACCCCGACCCTTCACATGGCAACGATATTGTCCGCTTTAGGCAAAACTCTCACGGTTTTGTTCTTCCTAGGGGATCACCCATCCTTATATTGCTCCCACCCAAGCGCGCTTAACTGCAGAATTCTACTAGGGTCTCTACTCGTTGCACAATCCACCTCCTTAGGGCTGCACGTCCCCGTGTAGTAGCCTGCCAG